>JAHLJS010000101.1:0-92540 GCA_038502445.1 Eremochloa ophiuroides
TGCAATGTATTGCAGCCTTTGCTAGCAGACGGATTCAATCTTGTGCATCCGGTGGTGTTGAATAATATTACTCTCAGTTGTACTTTGGAAAGCAAGATTATTGAAGGTCAGAAAACAGATCCTGGCATATATCATATCAAGAGAAATATGAAAGAACAAGAAATGCTTCATTTCCTGAGTAGATGAAAAAGGTATATTGTGGTTCAAGGATCGATTGGTAGTACCAAAAGACCGCGAGCTGAGGAATCAGATTATGGACGAGGCTCATTTGTCCAAGTTGTCTATCCATCCTGGTAGTAGTAAGATGTATCAAGACTTGAAACCTAGGTTCTGGTGGACCAAAATGAAGAAGGAAATTGCAGCTCATGTGGCCAGGTGTGATACCTGTTGTCGCGTGAAAGCTATTCATCTTAAGCCAGCAGGTCTATTGCAACCTTTACCAGTTCCAGGTTGGAAATGGGATGAGATAACCATGGATTTCATATCTGGGTTGCCTCTAACGCAAAAAGGCCATGATTCTATTTGGGTGATTGTAGATCGATTGACTAAGATTGCACATTTCTTACCAGTTCGAACTACAGATCGTCCTCATCAGTTGGCACAACTCTACTTTGCTCAGATACTTCGGTTACATGGTGTGCCGAGGATGATAGTTTCCGACAGAGGCCCGCAATTTATTGCACGCTTCTGGGAGCATCTACACAAGTGTTTGGGAACCAATTTGGTTCGCAGCTCAGCTTATCATCCTCAAACTTCTGGTCAGACAGAAAGGGTAAACCAAATCCTTGAAGATATGTTGAGAGCTTGTGTTCTATCGTCTAAAGGTTCGTGGGAAGAATGGTTACCTTTGGCCGAGTTCGCATACAACAATAGCTACCAAGAGAGTATTCAGATGGCTCCTTTTGAAGCTTTGTATGGGCGCAAATGTAGAACTCCTCTCAATTGGGTTGAATCAGGCGAAAGGAGGTACTATGGCATTGACTTTGTGAAAGAGGCCGAAGAGAGAGTGCATACCATTCAAACACATCTCAAAGCCGCTCAGACTCGTCAAAAGAGTTATGCGGACAAGCGAAGAAGGCCATTGGAATTTGAAGTGGGTGACTATGTATACTTGAAGGTGTCACCTATGAAAGGCGTACAACGCTTCGGAGTGAAATGAAAGTTAGCTCCAAGGTTTGTAGGTCCTTTTCAAATTCTGGAAAGAAGTGGGAAAGTAGCATACAAGTTACGGTTGCCACCACACATGTCCACTATCTTCAATGTGTTTCATGTATCCCAACTCAAGAAATGTTTACAAGTATCGGAAGAACAAGTGGATCTGGGTGATATTAAGTTGAAATCAGATTTGACCTATGAAGAAAAGTCTGTTGAAGTAATAGATTACAAAGAAAGAATCACCCGTAGCCGAGTGATCAAGTTCTACAAGGTGGTGTGGAACAACCAAAGTTATTGGGATGCGACTTGGGAGCGAGAAGATTATCTCAAGGAAGTCTATCCTTCTTTCTATAAACAATGGTAATTAACGCTAATCTCGGGGACGAGATTCTGTTAAGGGGGGAAGGGCTGTAACACCCTAGTGTTAGTTACTATTTTCACACTTGCATTTGCATGGCATCAAGCCTAGATCATGTCATTCCATGCATCATCATCATTTCATTTGAATTGATTCCCTTTTATTGCTATATGTTTGTTTATATGTCCATAACATGCTAAATGTGTTGACATGCAAATATGATTCTTGTTTACTGTTCTAAATGCTTTAGACATGTTTGGGATAACATTTGGAACAATGTTCATGTTGGTGAAATCCCCAAAATACCCCTCTAGCTCATAGTTGACTAGAGAGCCCTCTAAAACCTATTCTGTTTGACCAAACAAGAAGGGCATTTTAGAGATTTTTCATGTAACACCCCAGGTGTTAGTCACGAGCTAACCAGCGAGTGTGTACCTAACCAAGTTGTCTCAATCCATGATCTTGATCACTATCTCACATTCATCTTCATCTACCATGATCATTGGAAATGGTTCATAAAGATCCGAACTGAGAATTCACATGGAATGACAAGTTATTCACTTAATTGGATTTATGGATTAAGTGAAGATGAGCATGCAAAGTCAACCAAACCTTGCAACCTTGCCCAAACAACTCTACTTGAACTCTACAACAAAAGTCATGAAGGTTTCATGTTGAGAAAATGTCAAGAAAATACCTCAATTGGCCTAAATATCCACATTGAGCTCTCTAATGATCTTACTTTGACCAAAGTGGAAATACTATTTGTGAGCAAGGTATGAAGTTTGACCTTTAATGAAAGTTGGAGATATTTTGTAGTACAACAATTGTTATTTTTGGACCAATTCATGATTCAACCTCTAAGTGCCTCAAACAGTGGAATCAATTTTGGCAAAATCCTGATTTCAGGATTTAAATAATTTCTAAGTCTGAAATCTGCCCCTATTGCATTGACGTGTTGGTTTCTCCAAATTTTGTTTAGCAACTTGAGTGGGACCCAAAATAAAAGTTGTTTAAAACTCTTTGGAGCACAACATATCAAAATTTGAGGTCAATCCGACTTCGTTTGACAAGAGTTGCCACTCGATCCTTGATCGTAATTAGCTTGTTGACAACATCAACTTCGGGCTTAGTTACACACTAATCCAGTTATCAAATGGCCGAGATACCTTAATAAAAGTTGTAGGGTGCTCTGAGGTAAGCAAATTTCATAGTTGGCCCTTTGCCTAATTCGGCCCAAAAGCAGCCCAAGCCGGCGTCTCAAACCCGCACCGACAATACCCGCCACGTGCTCGTCAAAATGCCACAATGGGTGGACGTGTCGTCCATGCATCTAGAGCAGCAGCTCCATGGCTGCCACCTTGCTCCTCTCTGACCGCGCCCCTGCCCGAGATGGAGAAGCGCCAGAGCTCCTTATCACTCTCCCATTCACTCTTCCACCTCCCTTGCCCCTCCTCTCGCTCCCTCTCCTTCTCTGCTGCTCAAGCACCGAGCCGCCATGGACGCCGTGGCGAAGCTCCATGGCCGTCGCGTTTTGCTGCTCGAACCTACCACAGCTGCAGCTACGTATACCAATGCCTTTGCCACGCCGTGCTCCGCCACACGCGCACGCTCGCCCAAGCTCTAAGTCGCCGGAGCGCCGTCGCCGCCGGGCCGTGCCGCCATGCTGCCGCGCGTGCACGTGGCCAGGCCACCCCTGGCCACGCCGCGTCAAGCCGCGGGCACCGGCGGGCGCGCCTAGAGCTGGGCTAGGTCCGGCCTCGGGCCTCTGCCGTTGGCCGCCGGCTAGCCGGAGCAGGCCAGGCGTGCCTCCTCCCCGACGGCCCCCTCTCCCTGCTCTGCTCATTCGAACAGACAGAGGAAGAAGAAGGGCTCCCTGTTCTTTCTCTTTTGTGTCTATGACAGGCGGGCCCCACTCAAATCAAATGGGGATCAAAACCTACAGATTTTGCTTTTGCTTTAGAAATTTATATCTCCAGTTTGGTAGCTCCAAAAATTGTGAAACTTGTTTTGTTAGATTCGTGGTGAAGTGCTCTGCATGTTAGATCCATAAAATGTGCTATGTTATTTACATTTATGCGCTGTAGAAATTATTTTGGAAAAGTGGTTTTTAGGATTGATTAACTTGCTTTTGGCCATAATCTGAGAAATATAAGTCCAACAATTGTGGTTCCAATTTTGTTAGTCTTCTAATAACATGTACTAGCTCCTAAGAATATAAAACATATAGGTTGTTTACTGTTTTATTGGTGTTTCACATTAATCTTGTTAAATAGGAAATAAATGGTTGAATTGCTTGTTATTTTTGTAACTGGAGTTGTATTGCTCCAAATGGCATGAAAATTTAATTGTAGACTCTCTGTATGATGTGTGATGTATGCTTAAAATTTCATGATTTATGGTGCATGTATGACTGAGTTGTTGATTTATCTTCTTTGGTGCATATTAAGTGGATTTAAATACATTATAAATAATATATTGTGGTAAAAATGAAAAAATGGTATTCCACTACCTTTGTATGATATTGTGTTAGCCTGAGAATCAATAATATGGTTATGTTGTTTCAGAAAATGTTGAGTTTCATATTTAATTTGCTCTCCAATGCTTTATTGCATTATAGATTTGTTTATTATGTAATAATTAAATTATGGAACCTGAGTATGTAATATTTGAACCTTGGTCATGATTTGTAATCACCTAGCTCTCATAAAAGTTTGGGACTCATTTGAGATGTTTACCATATAACTTAAATAATTAAATAATGGGTTTTATGTAATAATGAGTGAATAATTAAAGACAAATGAATGCATAAATGTTTCTTGTGATTCCTTAATATGCTTTGGTCTGAGATGAGTCTTGTATGACCATGTAATCATGTTTGGAGCTATCTAAATAGCTTATTCCTATGTGTGCTTAGGTGATAAATAAGGGAAAAGCATGTTTTGCTTATACGCTGAAAATGGCTGCAGGCATAGTCCCTGTTGTTGTGATGATTTACCTAGGAAAATGATGTTGCATGAGAATGTGTTCTATACAAAAGTTGTAGCTAACTTCATTTTATAGCTTGTCCTAAAGTTTCATGGTCATAGGCCTGGTAGTTTAGGAGTTATGGCTTTTAGAAGTCTGCTTTCAGGTTTTGCTTGTTTTCGGTGCAGACATGAATGTTTGCTTTATTTAACCAATTTATGTTTTGAATCACCTCTTGGTGATAATAAATAAGTTGTAGTAGATTTCATTGTATTTCCAAATTGTCTATGATCATCCCTTTTGGTGGTCTAAATCCCTAGTTATGATTGTTTGAGTTGGGAGGACAGAATCTGTCCAAGTCTGGACAGAGCTGTCTTCTTTGTGTTGTTTGACCTTTATATGAATTAAATCATCTGAAGAGGATCATACCAAAGTTGTAGACAATTTCAATAGCTTTCCAGAAAGGCTTAGATCACCCTGGTTGGATGCACATAGCTTCAGTTATGGTTAAATCTTGTGCTTACTGTCTGCTGCCCATAAACTGCTTGTGTGGGATTATGATTGCTTTGATTTTGCTTTGCTTGGTGTGATTGTTAGCTTATGGTTCAGTGATGGTAGATTAACCTGCCTTGTATTACTTCCTCTTATTCATACATGTGCATTTTGCATCTCATTTAGGTACGTTAGATGATGAACACGTGGAGTGAAGGACATGATGATGGAACTAACCACAAGATGGTGTGGTGGACTAATCACGAAGGTGGAAGGACTAACCGAGTGCTTGGATGGGAAATGCTCGTCGAATAAGTGTCATCTAACAAACACTAACTTAGTGCTGAACCCCAGGCAAGCCCCGGAGCATCTCTAAGCCTCCACCTATCTCTTTTTATAAATGCACCGGTCGTTATTAAATCGTATGTTTGTGCATTTAAGTATAGGAGTTGGTTTGAAACCGTTGCTGCATATCTACCTTGTCTATTATATATGTGAACCTGATACTATTACTAGACAGGTGACCGATCTTATGCTTAGCCCTGCTTAGACCGGTAGAAGTCGGGTGATTTCCTGTCATCCGCGAGAAAGTCGGGTGATTTCCTGTCATCCGCGAGTGTAGGTGGTGACTGACGAGATCCACATGGTTGGCTATATGTGTCACCATGCCACAATGAAATAATGAGAGAATCAAGGCTAGGTAGCGGGGAGCTGCATGACATGGGTCATGTTGACTTCGGTGCTGCTTGCGGCCGACTAGGACTGAGGCCACCAGACATCAGTTGAGATTGAAGGACGTCGTCACATAGCTGGCCAGATAAGTCGTTCTGACCGCGAAGCCGAGTATTTCTTTCTGAGCCGAGCTTTGGTGCGACTAGGCAGACATATTCTGGAGGTAGGAAGTATGTGCGGAGACACCATTTTACCAAGGGCAGGTCAGGGACCTGATGCATCCTGGAAGTGGGCTGGTCTCTGAGAATATGGTCCCCGCCAAACTCGCGACATATTGTGTCTCAGAAGGATTTAACGGTGACCCAAGAAGCCAGTGGCTCGGCTGACAGATTTGTGATTGGCATATTTGCCAGCTGGTACAATCGATTCGAATCACCATCTCTCCTGGTTAGTGAGAAACTGAACTGATCTTCTGGTGAGGTAGAGGTTAACAACTTGAACACAATGATTATGGTGAGATGAGGTTGATATCTGTGGATATCGGAAATCATATGGTTTTATTGATTGCTATAATATCAAGTGATTGTTTAGTATAGCTGCAAACCTTAGCTATAATAGCTGAACTGAAATCGAAGCTGAACAATATCTAAAATTGATAAGTTGAGGGATTATTGTAGTAATGCTTTTTCTGCAAAAATGATGCTATCTCCTGAACTCCACCAAATAAGCCTTGCATATCCTTGAGAGTCTTTTTATTTACTTCCTATCGGGTAAGTCTAGCTGAGTACAATTGAGTACTCAGGGTTTTATTCCCAATGTTGCAGGAGGAATGCTTGGTTGACTAAAGAGTTACTTCTATCCTTCGGGAGAGGAAGACTAGACCTTGGGCAAGGTCATGTTATCTGTCTCATCTATGTTGCTGTGACTGGTCGGTACTCGGCACTGTATTATGAAATTAAGCTTATGTAAAACGGTTTCGTTTCCGCTATTGAACTTTTATGTAAAAGTTTATCTTGTACTCTGATGTATTTGAAATATGTGCGAATCTATGTATCATGTGTATGTGTACTGCTGAGTTTCTGTGATCCTTGGGGTATGTACTGTGTAAAAGTTTCAAATCCTTCGAGATTTCACGGACTACCGGGTTTATATTGGCTCAAGTGTGGCTTGATAGCTGGGAAAACAGCTATCGCTGTACTTGTGCTCGTATAAATTGGTCGGTTCCGTTACAGTTGGTACCAGAGCAAAAATTCAGCATGTACCGTCACATGAGTATTTAAAAATAAAAAGTTTTGAGTTTGCAAAACTAATTACCAACTTATAGCTATATATATAGGTGTTTTAAACAAATGGTTTGAACAAACTAAGTGTGCCAAGGACCAAGTCTTATAGCCCATATTAGGATTATTAGGTGGCTTATGTAAGTACTAACCGGGGAATTGCATCATGTTTCTATTTGCGGTTCATTTGGTTTTATCGTGCGGATAATTATGAACTGTCGATTTCTTATTGCTTCTTATGGGCCAATGTGCCACGTCGAATGAGGTAAGGTGAGATGTGAGTGTACGATCGAACAACCGTCGATCTATGGTGAGTGCTTATGGTTACTGAAGTGAGTACATGTGATTCATATGTGTACTTATGGAAGTATGATGGAGTAATTACTTTCTTGGGGTCGCAAGTGCTCATGGGAGCATTTCCGGGAAAAAGTGCTTCTTATTGCCATGCATACATGTGGGGTTTGGCCGAAATGAATCTTCTGCAGGTACACTAACCTCGAATGCGTATATGGTAGTTAACGACTAGCAATATACCGAGAGAGTACGTAGGTTATGCCACCGACTTAGAACGTATTTGTCCATGTTATATAGGAGAACTAAGTGAGAACGAATAGGACGAGCATGCATCATGATTATTGCATCATGTGATTGTTGCTTGTTGCATAAGTATGCTTCTTCTCACCCTTGTTCTACGTTGTCTGAATAGCCTTATTAAGTTTACAACTTGTGTTGCCTCTCTTCCTTGCTTGTTTTGAAATCATAAGAGTTGCTAAACCTTTAAGTAGCCTCTATAAGTATTTCTCAACCATAAATCTTGTCAGAAGCTAAACCAATTCTGCCTGTAGGCTTTTCATTTGGCACAATAGACCCACCTGAGTTTTCTCTTAATGCTAGCCTATGGTTGTCATATGTTCTTGTTCAAGATCTATGAAACCATGCCTGCATTTTCTTTCATCTAAAGCCTTATCCAAATCCTATCTGGAGTGTCTCCTCTAGTCCTTCTAGAAGTCATGATGATAGTTTGATCTCTGTTAAAATAGATCTTATAATCTTTCCTTTGGAAATTAGGTTATGCCCAATCAATCACATCCACAAATGATTTTGTCCAATCTGTTCCTTATTTCCAGCAGTCTTCTCCATATCTAGAGAATGCTTAGATTTCATTCAGCAAGGCTTGCCTACATAATGTTCATTGGAGTCTTTGCCCAAATCCTTGATTTGAACCTCTTCTCAGCTTACCTAGAAGTTTCCTTGTAATCTTTTTATTATGGATCATGTTATGGTTTTATCAATTCAATCTCACAAATCATGCATTGAATCTGTCCCATGATCAAGTTGTTTTCCCAATCTCTCTAAAGGCCTAGCAATGTTGATCATTAAGAGTCTCCTAGTACTAATTAATGGTACACAAGCTCACGCCATTGGATGGTCTGAAGGTTTCTTGATAGATGCGAGATGCATGTGGAATTATAGAATCTCATGTTAGTTATTCTTGGTAGCTAACCTATAATTCTCTTATGCCATGTTTCTATCTAGACCCTCTCCTTGTTACTCACTTGAAGGAAACCATCTTGTGTGAGTTAAATCTCTCCTTCCCTATTTTCCTTGTATTCTTTCTGTATGAATCATGATGTTTGTCAACTCAACCTATGATTGTTGTATATAGTTGGTTCATGAGACATCTGGTTGTCTATGGTTATCTTCTTCTCAAGATGCTTGTCAATCTTTGTCTCATGATTTTTCCCTCCTTCTATTTAATCTCTTGTAAATCATGGGTCGGGTAATCTCCATACTAGACACATGGAAACCGCGTGGGACTAAAGCAAAGCCTCATGTACTACTATTTTAGCAGCTAATCTGTCTTCTAACTCATGTTTTCAGTGCCAAATCATGCTCTTGTTGGCTATTAACCCTATAATTGATTGTAGTAGCTTACCTTCCCTCTGCGAAATATCATCCTTGCACAAATCTATCCTTGCCACGTATGATTTTCTCGTTGGTTGTATGTTCATTTATGTTGTTATGATACGTGATCGATGATACTACGACGAAACCGAGGACATCCTGTGGATCGCAACCACTAGGCTGTGTTGCTCGGCACGTGCGAATATCGAGATCTCTGGTCATGATACATTGCAGAACTACACCTGATGCGTAGTATCTCGTATCTCCCAATCTATCCATGTTTCTTAAGATTTCTCGTTGGTCATGTTTGACAGTGATGTTATGATTATTGACTGATGGTGCCATGACGAAACCGAGAACCTCTTTGTGGGGACGCCCAATAAAGTAGTGCTTCTCGGCGCACGTTGGTATCACGGCCTCTAATCGTAATCCATTATGAAGTAATACCAATGTGTTGTCTTCCATGGATTTTCCTAAATCTATCTTTGAAGGTGTCTCTAATTCAAATTGATCTATCCCTATATTTTTTGATCTATCTTGCAAAGTCTTTACCGACTCGATCCTTCAATGTTCTATCAGAAGGTACAGATGTTTGTCAAGTATATAGCTTCCTTCAGAAGTCACAAAGAGAATGATCTTTGAAGAGCAAGTCACTGACATCAACATTGACATACTAAAAGATGTGGTAAACAAAGAATCTGACATGATCTACTAGGGCATATCAACCAGCACCTGCCATTATTGTGGGATCAAAAGAGCACACGAACTTTAAAGTTGTCTGCAAAATATCAGTCAGGCAATAGTTAGCAGGATGTGATATGTTTTCTGATAGGTTATTTGCAAGTCCACTAGCTTCTATCCAAGTTCAATACCTATTTGCATGAAGATCATACAGTCAAAATAAATCTTCTCATGTGTTGCTTCATGTCTGCCGACCGTGATGGTGACCTTGTGCTTGTATATCATCTGCAACCATTTGCTACAGAAGCTGAAGATGTAGAGCCTTTTTAGAGACAACTAACTAGTTACCCCAGTGTGAAGAATAGTCTGCAGCTAAGCAATGAAGTGTATTTGGTTCTTGTATCAAGAAGGAACAAGACCGGCCGTTATTAGTTTCTGCTTGATGAGATGATTGCCTCTGCTGATGAAATGCAGAAGTTTGTTCATTCGCTCTCTCATGTGAGCAATGTATTGCCCAATTGGATTAGTCTGTTTGACATAAAGAAATGGATGCATGAAATAGCCGAATAGATTTCTATCAAGAAGTGTTGTTTCATGCTAACAAGTATGTCCCGTGCGTATAGAGAAGTAATTAACCCCGTTTTTGAAGGCCATGTCTCATAGAACAATGCTATATCCAGAAACCTATAAGCCAAATAGTACTATTTCTGGCACCCTCACCTCCAAGGCCTTGCTATAATGAAGCCAATTCCATCTTTGTCAATCACTCAGATAGTGCAAACTATGGTTTCAGCTTAGTGAAGAGCTACAAAAGACACCCCAACGGATGAAGTCAATACCATAGTACATCTTGGTGCAATCAGGTGCCCTGTTTGATACTCTATGGTATGGACAACAAAAAGGACATTAAAAAAAATCAAAATCAGTTCCTTATTCTTGATCGGTCAAGGTGTTCTACCACTCAACTCCTAAGAGTGTGAAGTGAAGACAAGTTGAATTATGTCAAACAACATATTTCAGATTTCTATTTGGAAACCCTCTGATCTCGGATTGCTGATGAAAAATAAGAAGGTTTACCCAATATCAAAAGTAGTTGAACAAGTTGGTTTTGTTAATTCATGGTTGTATCATGAAGAAAGTTGTACTCAACTTGTTGGTAGAGGACTGCTTCTCAAAACTTTGTGAGTAAACACTCTACACAACCAACCTCATTAAACCTGCCAATCTGCTTCAATCTTGTTTATTCTCGGCTGCAAATGAGAATACATAAGTTTGGGATTGCTCATCAGTTTTCCTCGTGTACAAAAAGGTTTTTGATTCTATGTAGGAATTTGTGATCTATCTCATCAACCTGCATAATTCATGTCTGTCTAGACTAACCATCGTGCAAATGTGTATGCCAAGTTGCATATTGCACAAACATTTGCTACTGCATGGTGCACCCCAAACCATTGTCTCGGATCATGAACTATAGTTTTCAGCTCATTTTGGAAGCATTTACAAGAATCACCTTACTCGAGTAAATGCCTGCCAGAATCTTTTGCCTTGGAAGAGAATGGAGTGTAACCATATGCATCTGTATGCCTACACTTGTCACTTGATGTCCTCTGTGCCTTTTGTCACGGAGTGACAGAAAACTTTGTGTACATAATGAAACTAATCCAGAGTTCATCCTATCTTCAGCATAGCATACCTCAGGCCAATCAGGAAGAATTGATCAAATCTTGAAATATATATTGAGAGCATATGTGTTTTGTTTTCAAGGATTTTGTTAGAAATGGCGACTGTTATCATTGTTTTTCTTACAACAACAGTTATAAAGAGGTTACCTCAGGCTCTACCCAAACGACTGTTGCTACATAGACACGAGGGTTCCCTTATTGATGGACATCAAAAGCACTGAGCCAACAGAATCAGCCATCACATTCACCGTTCACTCGACAAACTCAAATAATTAGGTGTGCCATATGGAACATTATGTAGCTTTCCATCAGACGCCAATTGCTTCGTCTGTAGCCGACATGAACCTTGTATGTTGGTTAGGCAATTTTCTCAGCCTCAGCAAATGTCTGCCTCTTCTATGATCTCACCCCATATGAAAATAGTGGTGTATGCTATATCCACTAGAGAATAAGATGTTTTGAAAACTACTCTGAGACACTCCAATTCACACCCTCATACTAAGAGTGCTAATTGGGACGTTTTTGTCCTGGGTTCCTCCCAAATTAGCTATGTTGTCTTGAAATCCTCCCAAATTAATTGGCAGTGTTATCTTGGATTCATCCCAAAGTAACAATGCTTCATAGAAGTCAATGAAGAAAATTCTTCAACCAAGAGTTAACTTCTAAGAATTCTTGAATGATTGGAAAGTTGACCGACCCATAATGATCTCTCTTGCATTTGCATCCAAGTAAATGGGAGTACATGATCTCTCGGACTAACAACTGAACCAACCTTTATCGTCCGTACTTTATTGTGGGCCATGAGGTGATCACTCCTGCCTACCAGTGTTATGGAACTTTTACGTAGCCTTAGCCTGTACTAGCACCACCTTGGAAAAGGGGCTGATATGCTTCTCTACCCTTGAAAGCTCTTACGTTCCGAATCTCGGGACGAGATTCCTTTAAGGGGGGAAGGCTGTAACACCCCAGGTGTTAGTCACGAGCTAACCAGCGAGTGTGGACCTAACCAAGTTGTCTCAATCCATGATCTTGATCACTATCTCACATTCATCTTCATCTACCATGATCATTGGAAATGGTTCATAAAGATCCGAACTGAGAATTCACATGGAATGACAAGTTATTCACTTAATTGGATTTATGGATTAAGTGAAGATGAGCATGCAAAGTCAACCAAACCTTGCAACCTTGCCCAAACAACTCTACTTGAACTCTACAACAAAAGTCATGGAGGTTTCATGTTGAGAAAATGTCAAGAAAATACCTCAATTGGCCTAAATATCCACATTGAGCTCTCTAATGATCTTACTTTGACCAAAGTGGAAATACTATTTGTGAGCAAGGTATGAAGTTTGACCTTTAATGAAAGTTGGAGATATTTTGTAGTACAACAATTGTTATTTTTGGACCAATTCATGATTCAACCTCTAAGTGCCTCAAACAGTGGAATCAAGTTTGGCAAAATCCTGATTTCAGGATTTAAATAATTTCTAAGTCTGAAATCTGCCCCTATTGCATTGACGTGTTGGTTTCTCCAAATTTTGTTTAGCAACTTGAGTGGGACCCAAAATAAAAGTTGTTTAAAACTCTTTGGAGCACAACATATCAAAATTTGAGGTCAATCCGACTTCGTTTGACAAGAGTTGCCACTCGATCCTTGATCGTAATTAGCTTGTTGACAACATCAACTTCGGGCTTAGTTACACACTAATCCAGTTATCAAATGGCCGAGGTACCTTAATAAAAGTTGTAGGGTGCTCTGAGGTAAGCAAATTTCATAGTTGGCCCTTTGCCTAATTCGGCCCAAAAGCAGCCCAAGCCGGCATCTCAAACCCGCACCGACAATACCCGCCACGTGCTCGTCAAAATGCCACAATGGGTGGACGTGTCGTCCATGCATCTAGAGCAGCAGCTCCATGGCTGCCACCTTGCTCCTCTCTGACCGTGCCCCTGCCCGAGATGGAGAAGCGCCAGAGCTCCTTATCACTCTCCCATTCACTCTTCCACCTCCCTTGCCCCTCCTCTCGCTCCCTCTCCTTCTCTGCTGCTCAAGCACCGAGCCGCCATGGACGCCGTGGCGAAGCTCCATGGCCGTCGCGTTTTGCTGCTCGAACCTACCACAGCTGCAGCTACGTATACCAAAGCGTTTGCCACGCCGTGCTCCGCCACACGCGCACGCTCGCCCAAGCTCTAAGTCGCCGGAGCGCCGTCGCCGCCGGGCCGTGCCGCCATGCTGCCGCGTGTGCACGTGGCCAGGCCACCCCTGGCCACGCCGCGTCAAGCCGCGGGCACCGGCGGGCGCGCCTAGAGCTGGGCTAGGTCCGGCTTCGGGCCTCTGCCGTTGGCCGCCGGCTAGCCGGAGCAGGCCAGGCATGCCTCCTCCCCGACGGCCCCCTCTCCCTGCTCTGCTCATTCGAACAGACAGAGGAAGAAGAAGGGCTCCCTGTTCTTTCTCTTTTGTGTCTATGACAGGCGGGCCCCACTCAAATCAAATGGGGATCAAAACCTACAGATTTCGCTTTTGCTTTAGAAATTTATATCTCCAGTTTGGTAGCTCCAAAAATTGTGAAACTTATTTTGTTAGATTCGTGGTGAAGTGCTCTGCATGTTAGATCCATAAAATGTGCTATGTTATTTACATTTATGCGCTGTAGAAATTATTTTGGAAAAGTGGTTTTTAGGATTGATTAACTTGCTTTTGGCCATAATCTGAGAAATATAAGTCCAACAATTAGTGGTTCCAATTTTGTTAGTCTTCTAATAACATGTACTAGCTCCTAAGAATATAAAACATATAGGTTGTTTACTGTTTTATTGGTGTTTCACATTAATCTTGTTAAATAGGAAATAAATGGTTGAATTTCTTGTTATTTTTGTAACTAGAGTTGTATTGCTCCAAATGGCATGAAAATTTAATTTTAGACTCTCTGTATGATGTGTGATGTATGGTTAAAATTTCATGATTTATGGTGCATGTATGACTGAGTTGTTGATTTATCTTCTTTGGTGCATATTAAGTGGATTTAAATACATTATAAATAATATATTGTGGTAAAAATGGAAAAATGGTATTCCACTACCTTTGTATGATATTGTGTTAGCCTGAGAATCAATAATATGGTCATGTTGTTTAGAAAATGTTGAGTTTCATATTTAATTTGCTCTCCAATGCTTTATTGCATTATAGATTTGTTTATTATGTAATAATTAAATTATGGAACCTGAGCATGTAAGATTTGAACCTTGGTCATGATTTGTAATCACCTAGCTCTCATAAAAGTTTGGGAGTCATTTGAGATGTTTACCATATAACTTAAATAATTAAATAATGGGTTTTATGTAATAATGAGTGAATAATTAAAGACAAATGAATGCATAAATGTTTCTTGTGATTCCTTAATATGCTTTGGTCTGAGATGAGTCTTGTATGACCATGTAATCATGTTTGGAGCTATCTAAATAGCTCATTCCTATGTGTGCTTAGGTGATAAATAAGGGAAAAGCATGTTTTGCTTATACGCTGAAAATGGCTGCAGGCATAGTCCCTGTTGTTGTGATGATTTACCTAGGAAAATGATGTTGCATGAGAATGTGTTCTATACAAAAGTTGTAGCTAACTTCATTTTATAGCTTGTCCTAAAGTTTCATGGTCATAGGCCTGATAGTTTAGGAGTTATGGCTTTTAGAAGTCTGGTTTCAGGTTTTGCTTGTTTTCGGTGCAGACCTGAATGTTTGCTTTATTTAACCAATTTATGTTTTGAATCACCTCTTGGTGATAATAAATAAGTTGTAGTAGATTTCATTGTATTTCCAAATTGTCTATGATCATCCCTTTTGGTGGTCTAAATCCCTAGTTATGATTGTTTGAGTTGGGAGGACAGAATCTGTCCAAGTCTGGACAGAGCTGTATTCTGTGTATTGTTTGGCCTTTATATGAATTAAATCATCTGAAGAGGATCATACCAAAGTTGTAGACAATTTCAATAGCTTTCCAGAAAGGCTTAGATCACCCTGGTTGGATGTACATAGCTTCAGTTATGGTTAAATCTTGTGCTTACTGTCTGCTGCCCATAAACTGCTTGTGTGGGATTATGATTGCTTTGATTTTGCTTTGCTTGGTGTGATTGTTAGCTTATGGTTCAGTGATGGTAGATTAACCTGCCTTGTATTACTTCCTCTTATTCATACATGTGCATTTTGCATCTCATTTAGGTACGTTAGATGATGAACACGTGGAGTGAAGGACATGATGATGGAACTAACCACAAGACGGTGTGGTGGACTAATCACGAAGGTGGAAGGACTAACCGAGTGCTTGGATGGGAAATGCTCGTCGAACAAGTGTCATCTAACAAACACTAACTTAGTGCTGAACCCCAGGCAAGCCCCGGAGCATCCCTAAGCCTCCACCTATCTCTTTTTATAAATGCACCGGTCTTTATTAAATCGTATGTTTGTGCATTTAAGTATAGGAGTTGGTTTGAAACCGTTGCTGCATATCTACCTTGTCTACTATATATGTGAACCTGATACTATTACTAGACAGGTGACCGATCTTATGCTTAGCCCTGCTTAGACCGGTAGAAGTCGGGTGATTTCCTGTCATCCGCGAGAAAGTCGGGTGATTTCCTGTCATCCGCGAGTGTAGGTGGTGACTGACGAGATCCACATGGTTGGCTATATGTGTCACCATGCCACAATGAAATAATGAGAGAATCAAGGCTAGGTAGCGGGGAGCTGCATGACATGGGTCATGTTGACTTCGGTGCTGCTTGCGGCCGACTAGGACTGAGGCCACCAGACATCAGTTGAGATTGAAGGACGTCGTCACATAGCTGGCCAGATAAGTCGTTCTGACCGCGAAGCCGAGTATTTCTTTCTGAGCCGAGCTTTGGTGCGACTAGGCAGACATATTCTGGAGGTAGGAAGTATGTGCGGAGACACCATTTTACCAAGGGCAGGTCAGGGACCTGATGCATCCTGGAAGTGGGCTGGTCTCTAAGAATATGGTCCCCGCCAAACTCACGACATATTGTGTCTCAGAAGGATTTAACGGTGACCCAAGAAGCCAGTGGCTCGGCTGACAGGGTTTGTGATTGGCATATTTGCCAGCTGATACAATCGATTCGAATCGCCATCTCTCCTGGTTAGTGAGAAACTGAACTGATCTTCTGGTGAGGTAGAGGTTAACAACTTGAACACAATGATTATGGTGAGATGAGGTTGATATCTGTGGATATCGGAAATCATATGGTTTTATTGATTGCTATAATATCAAGTGATTGTTTAGTATAGCTGCAAACCTTAGCTATAATAGCTGAACTGAAATCGAAGCTGAACAATATCTAAAATTGATAAGTTGAGGGATTATTGTAGTAATGCTTTTTCTGCAAAAATGATGCTGTCTCCTGAACTCCACCAAATAAGCCTTGCATATCCTTGAGAGTCTTTTTATTTACTTCCTGTCGGGTAAGTCTAGCTGAGTACAATTGAGTACTCAGGGTTTTATTCCCAATGTTGCAGGAGGAATGCTTGGTTGACTAAAGAGTTACTTCTATCCTTCGAGAGAGGAAGACTAGACCTTGGGCAAGGTCATGTTATCTGTCTCATCTATGTTGCTGTGACTGGTCGGTACTCGGCACTGTATTATGAAATTAAGCTTATGTAAAACGGTTTCGTTTCCGCTATTGAACTTTTATGTAAAGTTTATCTTGTACTCTGATGTATTTGAAATATGTGCGAATCTATGTATCATGTGTATGTGTACTGCTGAGTTTCTGTGATCCTTGGGGTATGTACTGTGTAAAAGTTTCAAAGCCTTCGAGATTTCACGGACTACCGGGTTTATATTGGCTCAAGTGTGGCTTGATAGCTAGGAAAATAGCTGTCGCTGTACTTGTGCTCGTATAAATTGGTCGGTTCCGTTACAGTTGGTACCAGAGCAAAAATTCAGCATGTACCGTCACATGAGTATTTAAAAATAAAAAGTTTTGAGTTTGCAAAACTAATTACCAACTTATAGCTATATATATAGGTGTTTTAAACAAATGGTTTGAACAAACTAAGTGTGCCAAGGACCAAGTCTTATAGCCCATATTAGGATTATTAGGTGGCTTATGTAAGTACTAACTGGGGAATTGCATCATGTTTCTATTTGCGGTTCATTTGGTTTTATCGTGCGGATAATTATGAACTGTCGGTTTCTTATTGCTTCTTATGGGCCAATGTGCCACGTCGAATGAGGTAAGGTGAGATGTGAGTGTACGATCGAACAACCGTCGATCTATGGTGAGTGCTTATGGTTACTGAAGTGAGTACATGTGATTCATATGTGTACTTATGGAAGTATGATGGAGTAATTACTTTCTTGGGGTCGCAAGTGCTCATGGGAGCATTTCCGGGAAAAAGTGCTTCTTATTGCCATGCATACATGTGGGGTTGGGCTGAAATGAATCTTCTGCAGGTACGCTAACCTCGAATGCGTATATGGTAGTTAACGACTAGCTATATACCGAGAGAGTACGTAGGTTATGCCACCGACTTAGAACGTATTTGCCATGTTATATAGGCAACTAAGTGAGAACGAATAGGACGAGCATGCATCATGATTATTGCATCATGTGATTGTTGCTTGTTGCATAAGTATGCTTCTTCTCACCCTTGTTCTACGTTGTCTGAATAGCCTTATTAAGTTTACAACTTGTGTTGCCTCTCTTCCTTGCTTGTTTTGAAATCATAAGAGTTGCTAAACCTTTAAGTAGCCTCTATAAGTATTTCTCAACCATAAATCTTGTTAGAAGCTAAACCAATTCTGCCTGTAGGCTTTTCATTTGGCACAATAGACCCACCTGAGTTTTCTCTTAATGCTAGCCTATGGTTGTCATATGTTCTTGTTCAAGATCTATGAAACCATGCCTGCATTTTCTTTCATCTAAAGCCTTATCCAAATCCTATCTGGAGTGTCTCCTCTAGTCCTTCTAGAAGTCATGATGATAGTTTGATCTCTGTTAAAATAGATCTTATAATCTTTTCTTTGGAAATTAGGTTATGCCCAATCAATCACATCCACAAATGATTTTGTCCAATCTGTTCCTTATTTCCAGCAGTCTTCTCCATATCTAGAGAATGCTTAGATTTCATTCAGCAAGGCTTGCCTACATAATGTTCATTGGAGTCTTTGCCCAAATCCTTGATTTGAACCTCTTCTCAGCTTACCTAGAAGTTTCCTTGTAATCTTTTTATTATGGATCATGTTATGGTTTTATCAATTCAATCTCACAAATCATGCATTGAATCTGTCCCATGATCAAGTTGTTTTCCCAATCTCTCTAAAGGCCTAGCAATGTTGATCATTAAGAGTCTCCTAGTACTAATTAATGGTACACAAGCTCACGCCATTGGATGGTCTGAAGGTTTCTTGATAGATGCGAGATGCATGTGGAATTATAGAATCTCATGTTAGTTATTCTTGGTAGCTAACCTATAATTCTCTTATGCCATGTTTCTATCTAGACCCTCTCCTTGTTACTCACTTGAAGGAAACCATCTTGTGTGAGTTAAATCTCTCCTTCCCTATTTTCCTTGTATTCTTTCTGTATGAATCATGATGTTTGTCAACTCAACCTATGATTGTTGTATATAGTTGGTTCATGAGACATCTGGTTGTCTATGGTTATCTTCTTCTCAAGATGCTTGTCAATCTTTGTCTCATGATTTTTCCCTCCTTCTATTTAATCTCTTGTAAATCATGGGTCGGGTAATCTCCATACTAGACACATGGAAACCGCGTGGGACTAAAGCAAAGCCTCATGTACTGCTATTTTAGCAGCTAATCTGTCTTCTAACTCATGTTTTCAGTGCCAAATCATGCTTTTGTTGGCTATTAACCCTATAATTGATTGTAGTAGCTTACCTTCCCTCTGCGAAATGTCATCCTTGCACAAATCTATCCTTGCCACGTATGATTTTCTCGTTGGTTGTATGTTCATTTATGTTGTTATGATCCGTGATCGATGATACTACGACGAAACCGAGGACATCCTGTGGATCGCAACCACTAGGCTGTGTTGCTCGGCACGTGCGAATATCGAGATCTCTGGTCATAATACATTACAGAACTACACCGATGCGTAGTATCTCGTATCTCCCAATCTATCCATGTTTCTTAAGATTTCTCGTTGGTCATGTTTGACAGTGATGTTATGATTATTGACTGATGGTGCCATGACGAAACCGAGAACCTCTTTGTGGGGACGCCCAATAAAGTAGTGCTTCTCGGCACACGTTGGTATCACGGCCTCTAATCGTAATCCATTATGAAGTAATACCAATGTGTTGTCTTCCATGGATTTTCCTAAATCTATCTTTGAAGGTGTCTCTAATTCAAATTGATCTATCCCTATATTTTTTGATCTATCTTGCAAAGTCTTTACCGACTCGATCCTTCAATGTTCTATCAGAAGGTACAGATGTTTGTCAAGTATATAGCTTCCTTCAGAAGTCACAAAGAGAATGATCTTTGAAGAGCAAGTCACTGACATCAACATTGACATACTAAAAGATGTGGTAAACAAAGAATCTGACATGATCTACTAGGGCATATCAACCAGCACCTGCCATTATTGTGGGATCAAAAGAGCACACGAACTTTAAAGTTGTCTGCAAAATATCAGTCAGGCAATAGTTAGCAGGATGTGATATGTTTTCTGATAGGTTATTTGCAAGTCCACTAGCTTCTATCCAAGTTCAATACCTATTTCAATACTAGATTCAGATGTGCAAGTGTGTGGCATGGAAGATGATTCCTAATTCTAACTGTTTTTGGTACTCCATGCATCATGTCTCTCTTTATTGGATATATGGATGATTCTTTGAAAAGTATGGGCTATAAAAGGAAATATTCATATATGTATACTTTTTTTCTTGAATGGGGCTTTGGACTTTCCCGTTTGTTTATTGCTAAAATTTTTTCTCTCTTTTTGTGCCCCTTGGCATGTGTATATATATATATTTTTCTCTTTTTTTTGTGTCCCTTGGCATACTTTTGTTTTTTTAAACATAGCCCATATCTCTTCTTAATGCAAACTTTGAATGGAGAGATATCATGATGGAATGCAAGGAGTAATTATATGGTGGAGGATGAATGCGCGACTCTTAGGGTAAGAGTCGGCATTTTTATTTGGTAGAAGAGTGTACAACTCTTAGGGTAAGAGTTGGCGTTTTTGGTGGATGACAGGGTGTGCATGTTGTGCGCAACTCTTAGTGTAAGAGTCGGCATTTTATTGGTGGGTGTGTGTGAATCTCAATCATGGGTGCATGACCATAATCTCACATAGGTCACAACAATTTGACCAAACTCAATGATCCGACAAGCATCATATGACTAAAGGTTTGCAAAAGTTAAACATGTCATATGGCCTTAGTGGGAAATTCATTATCATTGAGGAGCATGCCATCTCATTTTGATTTTGTAAAATAAATCCCAAGTCCATCATAAAAAGAGCAAGGTTCAAATCATCCAGCTATATCACATACTCCAATTACTTAGACAACATGGGGTCCCTATGATAGTTGTTCACAAGTTATAGGAATGTTGGCGAGGAATAAGGAGTATGCAAATTTTATCAAAGGATAGCATGGAGATGGCATGTCAGAAGTTTTGCATTTTTAGATTATCAGATTTAAAACTTCAGAAATTAGAGAGATGTGAGGGTAGAGGTGCACAAACCACCGTTGAAGATGAAGGAGGTTTATAGAAGTCATGTGTCCTATCCTTGTTGCGTGATGAGTCACTCGGTGTTGTGCAATGTGTAGGGGAGATCTTGAAGGTGTGTTAGGTACGCTTGAGAGATCTCCCCCACATTTATTCTTGTACCTTCTTTATTTTGATAAAAAGAAAACAAAACAAGAGCAGAGCAATAACAACAAGCAAGGACTCTATTGGCTATAAGACCAGAGAGCAAGAAAGATATTATTATTATTTCTTTATTAGTTTTATTGAAAACTTGTTCACTCAACTTTTTATAAACAAGGCCAAGATAAAGATGCAGAGAAAGATATGCCTTGGATTATCTCCATATCAGATTACTTTCATTGATTATGTCAACAACTCAAAATTCATTGATCAAATTTCAACACCATGTTAAATTTTGATCAAAGAAGGCCATTTTAACCTAAGCACCATGTTTAATTAAAAAAAGACCTATGGATGTACCTTATAAGATTACACCCAAACCAGAGTTTATAACATGAGCAAAGGAAGCATGAATTTGTATGATCAAATGAAGACAATTATAAGAAGTTGGTGAACATTTATTTTACCTTCGTATACCTGAGTATATGTACTGGCAACATATATGTATGAGGCATTGAAGTTGTTGTTGCGGCTAGCATGATGGTTCTGCTCAGGTGATCTCTGAAGCCAGGCCACACACACATCAATGCGCATGGGCCATGGGCCTTGATGATACTAGCAAAGGTTCAGAAGAGGGAGACTCCCAATCTTTTTTCTCGTAGTTCTCTTTCTTCTTTTTTTAGTCCCCCTCATCTCTCTTTTTTTTCTTTCATTCATTTCTTTCTTCTCTTTTTTTATATATAATCTCTCTTTCTTCTTTTTAAATATATATATTTTAACTCTCTCTTCTTCTTCTTTTTCAAGGCGAGGCTGACATCTTCATCATCATTTTTTTGAATGACCCTTTGGTGTGCATGGAACTTGGGTTTCTCACTGTCCTCCCCCACACTAGGACTTTTGCATAAAAAGTCAAGTGTAGAGTTAGGGCCTTCTTATGAGTGTGTTCCATTACCTAGGAGTGCATCAAGCTTTTGTAGTTGATGTCGTTCTATGTCGTCAAGCATCATATGACTCGAGTTCTTCTTAATCTTTCCTGAAATGGTTAGCGACATACCCGAAGGTGCATACTAACTTGACAACATGCCCTCACCATTTAAAGAAGATATATATATTTTTGAAAATAACAATAGTAATAATAATAATAAAATATATATATTTTTAAGGATAATCCGGGGTATCTCCCGGCAGTGCTTAAGTTATGGTCTTAAGCTTGACCGTGGGAACTTCTTCTTGCAGCAATCAATGGTGGTGTAGTTCCCAGCTTTACCACCAATCATAGGCATTAATATTCAAGCTGTAAGATACGCTCCATCGTACTACTACGGGATTTGCAATGTTCATGACAAACATAAGCATTCACAACCATTCTCTCAAAAGTTGAACAACTAGAATTAAGAGATGGTTGCGAGATCCTCGTAGAAGCAGGTGGTCCGAAGCGAAACAAACTCCGGAGACCTTGAGCATAAATGTGAGGGACCTCAAAACCATGCTTGTTAGCGGGCTCCTTCTTGGCTCTAGAGTTGTTGCTTCGGGCATGTCCGTGGCACGGAAGTTTTCATTTTTAAAAGATATATCATGGAGGATGATCACGTAACCTTGACCATTATCGAGAACAATGTTCTTGATGGCCAGAGGGACATGCATCTTGTTTGAGCAAGGGCGCAGGAGAAGGATTCACATACTCGAACAAGTAGCTTTGCTTCGCCTTTAGGTTTTCGAGCAAGTGCTATGGCTGGCAGAAGCAAAACTTTCAAACTTCTCATCGGGGCTCCCTTCTTTTTTTATATATACAAATGAGATTTTCAAGAGGGTGCCCTATGAGAAGATCAAAATCGAGGATGGCATAGATGAGGAAGTATAAGAAACTTTGGTTTCATTAATTTCCAATGGCATAACCCTAACAATCCCACAAAACTCGAAGATGAGTCCGGATGGACTTCTGAAAAGTTTGTCGGTTGGGACTAGCGGCATATCGCCCTAAAAGGGTTTCCACTGGAATGAAAGTAGACCCAACTGTGAGGTTGTGTAGGGCTTTCATGGAAGTCCCCTTTAATGAGCAAGACATGGTTGTGGGAGGTGAAAGAATCTGAATTTCTTCAGAAGAACATTTCACTTCCAACAAGCAACAACCGTACTTTCGATGACTCCGCATTAGGGGAGACTTCCTAAGAAATGTCAGAATTTTGTGCCAAGAAATTTTTCGAAGTTCTTCCATAATCCTCGAATTTTGATAGCGAACTCCGAAGGATAAAACATTCCTTCCTTTGGTGTTCGTGGTTCGGGTGAGGGCTCAACAGACGAATCGAAGGGTGGCAAGGGAAAGGATTTGGTTGCTGAGGGCTCTTCAGAACTTGACATGCCCTTGTATGGAGGGGTTTGGGTACAATGACGGGAGAAGCGTGCTTCTCTAGGATGTAAACAAGGATTTTCCTCTATTCCGTCATGGTTTTTTATGAAAACGGCCCTCCAACGGTTATGTCAAAGCATAGGGCAGCATCTATGTCTGACAAAGGATATGCAAAAGCACATTATCGGATAAAGACAAGTCTAGGTCAGCATGTATAAACATTGTAAACCTGGCCTAGGCTATACCTATGGACTCTTTCTCGTTTTGCTCAAAGTCAAGGTTTGCCCTTGGTAGAGCGGTGATACGAGACATGGGTAAGAATGCAAGATAAAACTTGATCTTAAGTTCATCCCATTCTCTATTCGCACTTTCTACGGCATCAGTGTACTATTGTTTTGCCTCCCCTTGAGGGAGAACAGAAACAACTTCCACTTAAGAATTTCTTGTGTCATGCCAGTAATGCTTAGGCATGAACACAATTCCTCGAATTTTTGCAAGTGGTCAAAAGAATTTTCATTGTCATGACCAAAGAAGGGTTTTGTCCGAAACCATAGCTTTGAATCTTGGGTGAAGTTCATAACTGAATGGAAATTTTGGTTTTGAAAAAGAATGTGGTTCAAAGAACTCCCCCTTTGAAGCAGAAGAATTTTGAATTTGGAGCTGGCTTCATGGTGAAAGGATCGGATAAAAAGGAATATTTTGTTTTTATAAAAAGAAAAGATAAAAGATTTTTTTGGATAAAACACAAGGATACAAAGGTGAACTAGGTTCGGAGATAAATACGACAACCGTTCCCCGACAACGGCGCCAGAAACGCTTGTTGGCATTTCTTAACGTTGTTACAAAAGATAGACTAAAAGTCCATCCCCGGCAACAGCGCCAGAAAGCTTGTTGGCGCTTCTTAGCGTCAGCAGAAAAGTCCGCAAGCGCACGGAAGTACCGTTGTAGCCTTCACTCAGAAGTATTCAGGGTATCGTAATTTTCCAGAGGAACGGTCTTTGTACTTAGTCTCTTAAACTAGTTTACTCAGAAGAGACGGAAGGGATAGCCTTGGGTAGAGAAGTTCTTCTAAGGTTAAACGTATATAAGCGATGAAAACTTCCCCACTACTTGCTTGCTTCAGGCCCACTGATGCACCTAGTCTGCCAAGCGATACCAGTATCAGCGCTATTCTGCGTCTAAATGTGGGGGATGCTGGTATGAGTGGACAGGGCTGTCACCACCTGCCACCTACCCCTCTGCCCGTGGGCGCGCGCAACATACGAAGGTAGACTCCGACCTAGACACCACGTCTACGAAGGCGACTACTACTCTAGCGGCGTACAGGAACATCCGTCTCTATCAGGAGTCCTCTTACTAGAGCATCTGTTCAAAGGACGAACGACGATCCCACAAACAAGTAGCTTTATAGAAGTAACATGCTTAATGAATCAAACCAAAGTTGAACACGAACTTCTTACTTCAAGTAGCAAGACGATCGTAGAGGTACAAATTGGATCGAGAGCCGACAAGCCTGGCACTCATCCACCCGGAGGCAGAACTGCTTCGACTCCACTCTTTCTTCAGCTCTTGTCCCTCTCTCACTCCCTATACTAAATTAGCTATAAGCTAATGGAATGGAGCTTGCTCTTCCTCTCTACACTGTGACCTCTTGTGTTGGTGAATCCCTTCATGAATAGGTGTAGAAAGGAGGCCTCCTTTTATAGCTTGAGAGGAGGAGGTTCTATGCAAAAGGATCATCCTCACATGGAAAGATCCAAACCGACCTCCAAAGGGCGGTTTCCACATGCCATCTATGTTGATCGTAGGTGAGACCGTCCTTGGGGAACCGCCCTACAACCGCCAGAAGAAAACTGGCCCGAGAGGCCCCACCAGGGGTGCGGCCGGTCCCGGGGGCGGCCGGTCCCCTGGCTGGGTCATCTGGCCACCGCCTTCGGGTGGTCGGTTGCTCCCTGGGCCTGGACCTCTCCCGTGGTTACGGATGGATCCAGTTCAGTGTTGAGGTGGGCTTTCTTGTTTTCCTTGGTTTGCGCCTTTTCTGAATACGCTTCCTGGAAGTGCGCTTTCTTTATGAATTTTATGCATTTCCACGTGTCAGACCTGCATGTCAGATACACAACAAAACTCATGGAAAGATTAGATTAAAGCCCTACCTTCTATTTGTTTTAGTATTAAAATGATGTTGTATTTTAGTTGCTAAGGACCACCAACAGGGATGTACGGTACCTAATCAGTCCTACCCTGGGCGAGTTTAGGACTTTGCATGCTCGCAGTAAACAAGTCTTGGTATATCCTATAATTATTCGGGGCTATCATTCAGAACATCTCTTTCTACCCTATCCTTAGATCTCGTCTCTTATCACACACGTTCCCTGTGGATTCGATATAACCTAGGACTACTCCTAGGGAAAAGCTATATATGACAGCTGTGCGCTTGCGGTCCTTTTCTTGTGCCACCCGAGGTGTCAACAAGTATTTCTGTCACTAGTTGCCGGGGAACGGTAGCTGATTTAGTGAGACTAAGATCTATATTTACCCCTATCTATCCTTTATGGAAGAATTATCTATCTTCCAATTCCCTACTCCAAAGAGTACGCGATTGGAACCACCTTCATCATCCCAACATATTCTTACCGATGGGTATGAATTGCGGCCTAGTTTCATAACTATGGTACGAGAAAATACTTTCTCAGGAAATGAGAAAGAAAACCCATATACTCATTTGCGAGAATTCGAGCAATTGTGTGCATGTCTGAATATTCCAGTCATGTCACATGAGACCCTTAAGTGGAAGTTATTTCCGTTCACTTTGACGGGAATAGCCAAACTATGGTATGCTCGGACCGTAGGTGGTGTAAATGGAGAATAGGAAGAATTGCGCACACAATTTACCTTAGCCTTCTTCCCAGTAACCCAAGTAACCCAACTCCGACTCGAGGTGCTTGCTTTCCGTCAACAGGAAGGGGAAACCCTAGGTGTTGCCTGGGCTCAGTTACTTGATTTAGCCAATTCTGGACCCGACCTAGCCATTCCGGACCAGGTACTGTTTCAGCACCTGTATGTTGGATTAGGAAGACACAATGCTCATCACCTTGATTTAGCATCCAGAGGTTCATTCCTTCATCTCTCTGCACTTGGTGGTAGAGATGTTCTTATGAAAATCCTACAGAACACTCCTTGCACCAGAATCCATGACGAGTTTCCTAGAGAAGAAGCTAAGCCTTCAGTTTCCAAAGAAACTGAACCTTTAATCAAACCACCCAAAAATAAATCTAAAATTCTAGAGGAGAAAGAAGAAGTACCTTTAGAATTCTTACCTGAAATTGAACCTGATATATTCGAAGATTTTGTAAAAGCCGCAATTTACTTGACCCAGCCTAAACCACCTTCGAAATCATCCTTCGAATCACCTGAAGAAGTTCTTGATCATCAAGATATGCAACATCTTTCTGCTATTGTGACAGAACCGCCTTAATCATAGGGCCCACGCGCCCCGTCATCGTCCCTAAGGACCTTTGACTAGTCTGCACGAGTTCCCTTTGACTTAGGTGGCCTGTCGGGTCTCCTAAGAAACCCTAATTTTCCCGAGGATCTCATTGTAAAGACCTTGCAGGTATTACAACAGTTTACACAAATAATTTGAATCAGAGTACAAGGTGCGGAAGTATTACATAAACATAGATTACACATATAAATTACATTATCCCAACCAGAGTTCCGTAGTGGAGTAGCATCATACAGCTAGACACCTTGCCCAAGGGTTATACACATCTTTATCCATGCACGATCCGTTAACCGGCACGGTCTCACGAAAAACTGTACTCTCGGCTCACCTGCAACAGGGGTTAACAAACCCTGAGTACTGGGGTACTCCGCAAGACTTACCCGACTAAGAAAAAGAATGAGACTCAGGAATGCAGGCTGAGGGGAGTCAAGGTAAGGCTTGGCAAGAGTCAAAGGATTTTGCAGAAAAGCAATACTAATCCTATTTTCAGTATTTTATCTCAATAATATTATTAATCATTAACCATATCTCCAAATTCTTTCTCATATATCAACATTCTTTCATTTACTTCATCCATTCAAAAACATCCTAGTTTCGAACCACTCTTCGCTAAATGGTCGAAGGATCAAGTCTCCATAACCGAGGAGCAACGACGATTCGAATCGATTAGTACCCAGCTGGGGATCCCTATCCACACTGCATATGTAGCAATTAAGCTTGCATATGCCAACCCCGCCTACCATGGCTTTTCGTACCCCGGAACCGGTCCTGCGCCACCCGAGAGCACAGTACCCCTCTAGTCTCCAGGCACGACGGCCACGAGGGATACACGCTACTCTCGCCATCTCTCCACTCCCAGTGCGTGGTTGTCGGTTCCAGCAGTAGAGCCACCGGAGTCAGAGGCTTTCCGTAGTATGTGGCTAGTTGCAAAGTCTCGATCCAATAGGCCTACAACGAAGGGTTCCTAATACCGTTTTCCGATGGCAACAGTGCATTGGGACTCTAACCCAAATACCCCTGTTCCTTCGGTTTTCAAATCCCGTTTTTGTCGGTGACAATTGTTGGGACTCTAACCCAATGCCACGATCACCGAGCAGGAAAATCCCTTCCCGCCGATGACAGTGTACTGATCAGGTGCACAGCCACCGAACGAGAATAATACCAGTTCCCTTTTACATGTTTAAATAATGCATCACAATAGCTCAAAATAGCATTTATGCAAATCTACATTATTTAAGCAGGGCTGAGCATTTTTCAATGTTTTCATTTTTAAACAGGTTTCAAGGGTTAATATATCAAGGTGGGTAATGCAGTAAGTAGGTGACAATCAACTCCTATCAACCTAATGCAATAATTTAACTCAAGTTACAAATATTTTGTAAATCACAACGAAGGGGCTGAATGCACCGGGGCTTGCCTGTTGCTTGAAGTAGATAGAACCCTGAAGTCAATCACCGAGAAGGATCTACGTCCACCGAGTGAAGACCTTACTCAGGACACGCTTCAGATAATAATCACCGCGCGTTCACTACACAAAATAATAATGCAACACTTACATGATGATATGTATGCCATGATGCAGGAGATGCATTAAACTTAAAAGTAAACTTGCTTTAGAAAGTTGAGTACAACTTTCCTTCACGATAAAATTATAAAACAAACTTTGTTAGACAAGGTGGTGGTTGCACAATTTATTCATTGATCATTTTAACAGTCATAGAAAGCCGAATTAATTTTTCCTTATAACATCACTACACTTTTGTTTAAACAATTTATTAAACCCTATTATCATATGCGAATAACATAAATTATTAGTGTTCCTTATTAACAATTTAATTAACGACCCAAACACTAATTAAGGTGCCAGGGATCATCTCCGGTTAATGACCCAAGGACATCACTCAATCCGAAAGTCACACAAAACCTAAGTCATTAACTTCCTAATACATTTTATTTATCAATTAATCCAAACATTAATTACCACTAATTAAATCACTTCCAACTGGATCCAAACTTTACCAATAGATAGATCTTGAGCTTAAACAGTACTAAAATAAATTTCATGATTTTTGGATTTACAGGAGAATTAATTAAAATTACTCAAAATTGCATTTATTAATTAATCTACTGATTTTAGCTCCTACAGGAAGTATTTAAAATATTTATTTAATATTTTTACTGCATTCTATACATTACAGAGAGGCTTCACAAATTTTTGCATAATTTTAGGAGCTCTATTTATTTCTACACAAAAATGTCAATATTCAGCACTATTTATTTACCAAGAAAATGAAAAATCACTTTCATAATTGGAAAAAGGCCCGTGACCTATTCTGGCCTGAGTCGGCCTAGCAGTGCACGAGCCGGTCCAGCGCGGCCCGTGCTCGCTCACGCCCCTCGTCGGCCTTTCCCGTGCTCCATGGACCGGTCACCGGCCGGCCCAGTAAGGCCCACTCGGCCACCCCCCTTCTTCAACCTCGAGCAGGGGAGGGGCGTTGCCGCGCGTGCACCCGCGCCGGCCGGTGACGAGGTCCGTCGATGGCGACCCATACCCCCGACCGCGCACCCGAAACATGAACCCCTAAGCCCGCGAGCATCCTAGTACCTACAGCCTACGGTAGACTCGTCTCCGACGAGCGTGCGCCCGACCAAGGCGGTCGCACCGCCACGGCGACCCCTGCTCCGCCCGCCGAACGCGGTAGAGTTCAAATTTGTGGCTCAGAGAGGACTAGTGGCTCACCGAGACTCTCAGATGATGACTGGAAAGAGTAGAGACGATGTAGAGGAAGGAGCCCGACAATCCCGACGTTCGCGGCGGCGTTCACCAGAGACGACCGTCCGTTCCCACAAACCTAGGGTATCAGAGAACAAACCATCGAGGGCGTGAGTATTAAGGAATCAACCAGGACACCGAACGTATGGTGAGACAGGCGAGAGCTCACCAGAACAAGCTACACACACCGAACCACCCCACGGCGGCGCTCCCGCTGGCCACGAGGGAGAAGACAGCTGACCCCTCGGCTCGGACTACCAGAGAGGGCTCAAGTAGGTCCAAATGACTCGCAACAGAGTGTATGTTTTACTGGCACGACGAATTGGACAAAGGCTCAAGCACGACGACCAATTTGGCCATGGACGAGAGCTTGGTCGTCGGTGACGACGGAGAGGAAAGTGGAGAAGGGATGGACGAACGTCGCATATAAGCGACTGGGAAGGTGTGGAATAAGGGCGAGGATGTCCCGGGGCCCCCAGCGCAGCTCGTGCGGCGGCGACAACGCGCAGGCCGGCCGGACGTCGGCAGTGCACGCCGTGGCCGTAGGGGCTCGGTACTGTTGACAAAGCTAGGTCAAACCCTATAAGTTTCAAATTATGGCTATTCTAGGTTGAATCAGAGAAAAGGCCTAAAACAAAAGTTGTGCAAAATTTCATTAAGATCAAGTTTGCTTTTTGAAGTATGCTCAAATTCGGCTTAGTTTTGAAAATATTTAAAAGGGGGTAAATCCCCAATTTAAATTTCAAACACAATTCTCAAATTACTTTCAATTTTTATCAACAACTTGAAAAATGGTAAAAATAAAAGTTTCTCTACTCATTGAGCCCAACAACCTTCATTAAAGCAATTGTGTCAGATTCCTCAAAATTTTGGAAATGGTGTTTCAAATTCAAATTTCAAAACATTGATTTGAGGTTAATTTGAATTCCCACTATATAACTCCAAAATCCCCAAATATAAAAGTTGTTCAATTAGAAAAGCCTTACAACTTTCATTAAAGGGGTTTGTCCTAATTCTAGATAGTTTTTGAATTGGCATTTTAAATTTGAATAAACAAACACTAATTGGGTTTTAATTTAAATTTTTACTGGTAAACTTTAAAATCTCCAAACATGAAATTGTTCTAATTTGAAAGGGCTAAAACTTTTATTAAAAGACTATCATCATATTCCTACTAATTTTTGAATTTGTATTTCAAGTTTAAACATTAAAACATAGATTAAGATTTTATTTGAAATTATGTTTAACAACTTCAAAATTGCCCAAAATAGAAGTTGCTCAACTTTTAAAGATTTACAAATTTTGTTTAAGGCCCAACAGTTGATTCTGTTTAGTTTTTGATTTAGGGTTTTGGGTCCGATTAGGGTTTTAATTGTTTTCCTTTTTATTTCCTAATTGGATTTAAAGGCATACACACAAACAATTATTTAAATCATAAAGTCACTCAAAGATATCTAAGTAAAAATCACATGTGGAAATAAAAATTATTTTAATTAATGTACAGTGATCAGGTTTGATGCGGGATGATTTGCAACTAAGGATGATGACATGGCAGGTTTTCATTAACCGTAACATCAGGGGTGTTACAGCCTTCCCCCCTTAAAATAAATCTCGTCCCGAGATTTAAGATGCGGCTAAAGCCGTAGGTTTAGTAATGGAAAAGAAAATAAGTCAAGAACATTTTTCAAACTTGACTATAGAGCAAGTAGAGGTTTTATATTTTGTAGGACTCGAAAGGGAAAAATTATTTTTAAAGAGGAACTAAGAACTTAAGATTGTTTTCAGATGAGTAATTCTCAGATCTCTCGGGTAGTTTCTTCTCCAGAAGACTGATTCCAACATACTTGTGCTTCATCCTGTTGAAGTCCTTTGAGTAACACGATCGCTTATTAGCTTATGACCCACGCTGAGTATCTGAAGTGCGTCAGATCTAGTTCAATTCCACTCCTACTGAGTCAATAACCCGATTTGACACTTGAAGTTACTTCTCGAGTGGTGTCACATGAAATACATCCTATGCAGCTGACAGGTGTTCAGACACTTGAGTTGATAAGCTACTAGTCCACACTTCTCTTACTACCTGTTATGAGGAAGATTCTTATTTGACCTAATCAGTTGTTTCTCAACACTAAAACTTGAAACCTTATTTCTCTGAAATACAACCTTGGCGAGAAATATCTCTTAAGGATCATTGCAAGGAGTGTGAAGACACATTAATTGCGAACTATAATGGTTCAGGAGCACCGACTACGATACCAGTGCGTACCCTGATAAGATCTTATGTGGCTGTAGTCCACGGAAGATTCCAAGTTTTGACACAGCACCATAGTCACAGGTCGAGAAACCATCATAGAACACAATTAAAGTAACATCAGTAAAAGGGAAAGTATATCGATTGTGGCTACGATGTAAAATGGCCACAGACCTTGATACGAGCATATACCCTTCAGCTCTCATGTGATTGTGAGTTACGGGAGATTCCAGGTTGCTATATTGTATCGCAGCCGTAGATCATGTTACATCATAGCAAGATAAATTTGTTTCCACCTACAGTGCAAACAAAGAACTTTATTGGTTGTGAGGCTACAGTACGTCACAGCCCTTGACCTTGATACCTGCGTGTGCCTAGCTGAATCTCAGCATGGCCATGGCATGTGAGAGACCCTAGGTTTCGACGCGGCACCATGGTCACAGGTCATGACATCACTATAGGCACAACCATAACGATTTTGGAATAACATGTTGGAGTTGAGTGAGGGATACGTGTCGGATCAAGGCATGACACGTATGCAGATAAAAGTCATGATCTAGTCCTAGGTTTTTCGCGCTGAGTTTGTGGTGAATTTAAGTGCTTCCTAAAATTTTCGAAGAGGTGAATTTTCAAACTAGATGTCAGGATATTTAATAATAACCAGGAATCCATAAAACAACAGGGAATCCTCAACGGATCGTAGATACCATTTCCAAGTGCTTGGACCTTAGGTATCATTTCCAAATCAGTTCCCGTTATTTTATCAGATGAGGTTAAGATAATTGCAAGGACAAAGAATCTTGGGAATTCGGAGAGATCAGATGTGAATTCACAAAGTGGGTTTTGATATAGTTATAAAGAGAAAAATAATTTTAAAATTCATGAAGAAATATGAAAATGAATTTTGTGAAAGATATTTGAAAAAGAGTGAAAGCACATTAATTGCAGGCGAGGATCATGACCAACAACCCTGATAACAGCGAGCGTCCGGCAGTAATTTCCCATGGTTGCGATCCATAGGAGATCCCAGATTTCGACGTTGTGTCATGGTCTTGGAGCATGATATCCCGTAGACTACAATTACAATAGCTTTCAACCAACACATTTTGGTTGATAGTTTCAAGGAAATAGTATGTGTCGTGAAAGGAGAAAACCAAAGCTGACACATAAGTAGATTTAGATAGCCAAAGATTTTTTATTTTTGGTGTCGGGTCGACTACATCCAGAAGTTCCCCAAGGACTGGAAACTTTTGGAGCGAAGGTTAACGAGGGTTGGTAAAACATAGTCTCATGGCAAAATTTACCAAATTTTGAACACACCTAACACTCATAAGCTTAAGTAGGAAGCCATTTGATAGATGAAGAAGGGTTATCCGAGGTTTACATATTGGTTCACAATACTACTAGCTAAAGTCGGCTTACTCCAACTTACTGAACTACTATTACACCAGTTTTCTATCGACACAGAGTTTTGGGATTACAAAGACACGTAACCTTAGATTTGACCTAATCTGACACTGGGTCTAGGAAACTATCTATCTTCATAAGCTAATCAACTTCTGACTCCGAGTCACTCGCTACTTCCTCCAACTCCTCATCGGCATTCTCTGCTGAACCAGACTCTTCCTGATGGTCAGCTGCTGGAACCTCTACATCTGGAATTGGATCATTCATGGCATGGAGCATTTGCACTTCTCGTTGCAAATCGGCGACATTCTGATGGGCCGTCTGAAGTTGTTGCTGATAGGTGTTATGCAGGCCTCAAAACATCGCATCCTGATGCTGCAGATATCCAATGGTCTCTCTAAGACCTTCCCTTGCCATTACGGCATAAGAATGAGCTTCTTCACGCTGCTGGATGAGAAGTCCTGTCTGAAGGTGAAGACCATCCACCAGACTCTCCAGTTCTTCTATGCGGTGCTGGTCTGCTTGTCGCTGTGCTTCGAGTGCTTCTATCTGGACATCTAGTCCGATCTTTTCTACATTACTGATCTGAGCAGCCTCTTGCCATTTTAGGGCTTTCTTACTGGCCTCCTTCTTCTTGAGTTCTACACTCTTGAGTGTTTCATAACATTCAGAGTAAAGTTCCTGCCACTCCTCGCGTCCTCGCTCATGGATCAGATGTAGGTTAAGGACGGCTAGCATAGCGCGAGTAGTGGCTACCAGTACTGGGATCTTGTTGATCAGAATTTTCTTCCAGTTGCTTGGCTTGTTGTTGAAGACTATCCCAGTTTCCTGGTGCCTCTGACGGAAACATTCTCAGAGTTGAAACTCTGACTTCTTTCTGACACCTGAAGCAGATCTTCCTTAGGACTTCCAATGCTGTAGCCTGAGCTCCTTCCCAGGGACTCATACCTTCAGCCTGCGCTTCCCACGCTAGCCAAAATGGAGCGGTGGTACAAGCTAAGATCCGAAGGGACACTTCGTACCACGGCCGACCAAGGAGAATAGTACGGGACCAATGGTACTTGGGTGGTTCCGAGTAGCCTACTTCTTGTAGTAACTGCCACAACACCGTAGGAGTTCCGAACATAGCCAGGCATTCATCGATTCCAGTGGCAGGGTCTTGCGGATCCATCTATTGAGAAGAAGGGTAAAAATTTGTTTTTAACAAAAATATATTTGGAAGTAAGTTTTATTTTAGAAAGTAGAGATATACTTCATATCGGGGAATTATTAATAGTTGTAATGTCATGATGCATGAGCGTTCCAATGCGAATCAGAATACTCTGATATATACGTATTATACGCATTAAATTAATTACAAGATTGACATGCACTCAATATTTTTAACATAGGGCATACGTATAGTGCTAATCCACTACTAAGCTCAACGCCTAACTACAGTCCTATAGAAGTAATCGAGGAAAGATGCTATAGAATGAATGAGGAAAGTTCAGAAATAACTCGAACCAAAATACCCCATCAATTTTATTCATTCGAAATCATTTTGAGGTTTTTGTAAAGTAATACTGCAAGTGCCTTACAATGAAATGCTTTGATACCACTTGTGACAGAACTGCCTTAATCATAGGGCCCACGCGCCCCGTCATCGTCCCTAAGGACCTTTGACAAGTCTGCACGAGTTCCTTTTGACTTAGGTGGCCTGTCAGGTCTCCTAAGAAGCCCTAATTTTCCCCGAGGATCTCATTGTAAAGACCTTGCAGGTATTACAACAGTTTACACAAATAATTTGAATCATAGTACAAGGTGCGGAAGTATTACATAAACATAGATTACACATATAAATTACATTATCCCAACCAGAGTTCTGTAGTGGAGTAGCATCATACAGCTAGACACCTTGCCCAAGAGTTATACACATCTTCATCCATGCACGATCCGTTAACCGGCACGGTCTCATGAAAAATTGTACTCTCGGCTCACCTGCAACAGGGGTTAACAAACCCTGAGTACTGGGGTACTCCGTAAGACTTACCCGACTAAGAAAAAGAATGAGACTCAGGAATGCAGGCTGAGGGGAGTCAAGGTAAGGCTTGGCAAGAGTCAAAGGATTTTGCAGAAAAGCAATACTAATCCTATTTTCAGTATTTTATCTCAATAATATTATTAATCATTAACCATATCTCCAAGTTCTTTCTCATATATCAACATTCTTTCATTTACTTCATCCATTCAAAAACATCCTAGTTTCGAACCACTCTTCGCTGAATGGTCGAAGGATCAAGTCTCCATAACCGAGGAGCAACGACAATTCGAATCGATTAGTACCCAGCTGGGGATCCCTATCCACACTGCATATGTAGCACTTAAGCTTGCATATGCCAACCCCACCTACCACGGCTTTTCGTACCCCGGAACCGGTCCTGCGCTACCCGAGAGCACAGTACCCCTCTAGTCTCCAGGCACGACGGCCATGAGGGTACACGCTACTCTCGCCATCTCTCCACTCCTGGTGCGTGGTTGTTGGTTCCAGCAGTAGAGCAACCGGAGTCAGAGGCTTTCCGTAGTATGTGGCTAGTTGCAAAGTCTCGATCCAACAGGCCTACAACGAATGGTCCCTAATACCTTTTTCCGACGGCGACAGTGCATTGGGACTCTAACCCAAATACCCCTGTCCCTTCGGTTTTCAAATCCCGTTTCCGTCGGTGACAATTGTTGGGACTCTAACCCAATGCCACGATCACCGAGCAGGAAAATCCCTTCCGGCCGATGACAGTGTACTGATCAGGTGCACAGCCACCGAACGAGAATAATACCAGTTCCCTTTTCCATGTTTAAATAATGCATCACAATAGCTCAAAATAGCATTTATGCAAATCTACATTATTTAAGCAGGGCTAAGCATTTTTCAATGTTTTCATTTTTAAACAGGTTTCAAGGGTTAATATATCAAGGTGGGTAATGCAGTAAGTAGGTGACAATCAACTCCTATCAACCTAATGCAATAATTTAACTCAAGTTACAAATATTTTGTAAATCACAACGAAGGGGCTGAATGCACCGGGACTTGCCTGTTGCTTGAAGTAGATAGAACCCTAAAGTCAATCACCGAGAAGGATTTACGTCCACCGAGTGAAGACCTTACTCGGGACACGCTTCAGATAATAATCACCGCGCGTTCACTACACGAAATAATAATGCAACACTTACATGATGATATGTATGCCATGATGCAGGAGATGCATTAAACTTAAAAGTAAACTTGCTTTAGAAAGTTGAGTACAACTTTCCTTCACGATAAAATTATAAAACAAACTTCGCTAGACAAGGTGGTGGTTGCACAATTTATTCATTGATCATTTTAACAGTCATAGAAAGCCGAATTAATTTTTCCTTATAACATCACTACACTTTTGTTTAAACAAGTTATTAAACCCTATTATCATATGCGAATAACATGAATTATTAGTGTTCCTAATTAACAATTTAATTAAGGACCCAAACACTAATTAAGGTGCCAAGGATCATCTCCGGTTAATGACCCAAGGACATCACTCAATCCGAAAGTCACACAAAACCTAAGTCATTAACTTTCTAATACATTTTATTTATCAATTAATCCAAACATTAATTACCACTAATTAAATCACTTCCAACTAGATCCAAACTTTACCAATAGATAGATCTTGAGCTTAAACAGTACTAAAATAAATTTCATGATTTTTGGATTTACAGAGAATTAATTAAAATTACTCAAAATTGCATTTATTAATTAATCTACTGATTTTTAGCTCCTACAGGAAGTATTTAAAATATTTATTTAATATTTTTACTGCATTCTATAAATTCCAGAGAGGCTTCACAAATTTTTGCATAATTTTAGGAGCTCTATTTATTTCTACACAAAAATGTCAATATTCAGCACTATTTATTTACCAAAAAAATGAAAAATCACTTTCATAATTGGAAAAAGGCCCGTGACCTATTCTGGCCTGAGTCGGCCCAGCAGTGCACGGGCCGGTCCAGCAGCGGCCCGTGCTCGCTCACGCCCCTCGTCGGCCTTTCCCTGTGCTCCTGGACCGGGCACCGGCCGGCCCAGTAAGGCCCAATCGGCCACCCTCCTTCTTCAGCCTCGAGCAGGGGAGGGGCGTTGCCGCGCGTGCACCCGCGCCGGCCGGTGGCGAGGTCCGTCGATGGCGACCCATACCCCCGACCGCGCACCCGAAACATGAACCCCTAAGCCCGCGAGCATCCTAGTACCTACAGCCTACTGGGAGACTCGTCTCCGATGAGCGTGCGCCCGACCATGGCGGTCGCACCGCCACGGCGACCCCTGCTCCGCCCGCCGAACGCGGTAGAGTTCAAATTTGTGGCTCAGAGAGGACTAGTGGCTCACCGAGACTCTCAGACGATGACTGGAAAGAGTAGAGACGATGTAGAGGGAGGAGCCCGACAATCCCGACGTTCGCGGCGGCGTTCACCGGAGATGACCATCCGTTCCCACAAACCTAGGGTACCAGAGAACAAACCATCGAGGGCGTGAGTATTAAGGAATCAACCAGGACACCGAACACATGGCGAGACAGGCGGGAGCTCACCAGAACAAGCTACACACACCGAACCACCCCACGGCGGCGCTCCCACCGGCCACGAGGGAGAAGACAGCTGACCCCTCGGCTCGGACTACCAGAGAGGGCTCAAGTAGGTCCAAATGACTCGCAACAGAGTGTATGTTTTACTGGCACGACGAATTGGACAAAGGCTCAAGCACGACGACCAATTTGGCCATGGACGAGAGCTTGGTCGTTAGTGAAGACGGAGAGGAAAGTGGAGAAGGGATGGACAAACGTCGCATATAAGCGACTGGGAAGGTGTGGATAAGGGCGAGGATGTCCCGGGGCCCCCAGCGTAGCTCGTGCGGCGGCGACAACACGCAGGCCGGCCGGACGGCGGCAGCGCGCATCGCGCGCACGCGCACGCAGCGTGCACGCCGTGCCCGTAGAGGCCCGGTACTGTTGACAGAGCTAGGTCAAACCGTATAAGTTTCAAATTATGGCTATTGCAAGTTGAATCAGAGAAAAGGCCTAAAACAAAAGTTGTGAAAAATTTCATTAAGATCAAGTTTGCCTTTTGAAGTATGCTCAAATTCGGCTTAGTTTTGAAAATATTTAAAAGGGGGTAAATCCCCAATTTAAATTTCAAACACAATTCTCAAATTACTTTCAATTTTTATCAACAACTTGAAAAATGGTAAAAATAAAAGTTTCTCTACTCATTGAGCCCAACAACCTTCATTAAAGAAATTGTGTCAGATGCCTCAAAATTTTGGAAATGGTGTTTCAAATTCAAATTTCAAAACATTGATTTGAGGTTAATTTGAATTCCCACTGTATAACTCCAAAATCCCCAAATATAAAAGTTGTTCAATTAGAAAAGCCTTACAACTTTCATTAAAGGGGTTTGTCCTAATTCTAGATATTTTTTGAATTGGCATTTTAAATTTGAATAAACAAACACTAATTGGGTTTTAATTTAAATTTTTACTGGTAAACATTAAAATCTCCAAACATGAAAGTTGTTCTATTTTGAAAGGGCTAAAACTTTTATTAAAAGACCATCATCATATTCTTAATAGTTTTTGAATTTGTATTTCAAGTTTAAACTTTAAAACCTAGATTAAGATTTTATTTGAAATTATGTTTAACAGCTTCAAAAATGCCCAAAATAGAAGTTGCTCAACTTTTAAAGATTTACAAATTTTGTTTTAGGCCCAACACTTGATTCTGTTTAGTTTTTGATTTAGGGTTTTGGGTCCGATTAGGGTTTTAATTGTTTTCCTTTTTATTTCCTAATTGGATTTAAAGGCATACACACAAACAATTATTTAAATCATAAAGTCACTCAAAGATACCTAGGTAAAAATCACATGTGAAAATAAAAATTGTTTTAATTAATGCACAGTGATCAGGTTTGATGCGGGATGATTTGCAACTAAGGATGATGACATGGCAGGTTTTCATTAATCGTAACACCAGGGGTGTTACAGCTATCATGAGCCACGAGTGGACTACTGAAGCTAATGTATCAAGAAAGGTTTCTCGAATAGACAAAATGAGCAATAGGATAGAATGTAGATTTAATGGAGATCATATTTCGGCCTTTTATGATCCTACTCTTGGAATAAACATGATGTCTAGCACTTTTCTATCTGAGAAATTCCCAAACATTATCCTTCAACTTACATCTCAATACCTCAAAGACCCCGATGGTGACATTATACAGAGCCAAGGTATTGCTAAGATAATCCCTTGCCACCTTAATAATACAGACCTACTCTTGGACTTCTATATCTTTGAAACCACCAGATTCAAAGTTTTTATAGGACAACCTTGGTCCAACATAGCATATGAATGGTCAACCAAGGGAAATGTTGATGTCAAATTAGGGAGGGAAAGGTATGCTTTGCCCATAACTCGTGCAATAAATTCTACTGCTGATCATCCTCCTAATCCAGATCCTTTGGAACAAGTAGTAATAGCTAATCATGAAAAACTAGCCCAACCAGATAATGATGAAGAATCTAAGTCATTTGTAGAGGAAGAGGTTCCAGACAATAATACCTATCACCTAGACAAATTTGAAGAGCCAACTAGGACACCTATTGAGCTTAAACCTCTACCGGACGGGCTTAAGTATGCCTTTCTAAACAATAACGCTAAGACTCCTATCATAATCAGTGATAAATTATCCACAGAGGAAGTTGAGAGACTTATCATTGTTTTAGAAAACATCATTTAGTCTTTGGCTATTCACTACATGATCTAAAAGGCATCAGTCCAACTCTCTATACTCATCGAATCCCAATAGAATCTGATGCAATTCCATCTCGTGAGCCCCAATGAAGATTCAATAATGCCATACGTGAGGTTGTCAAGAAGGAAGTGTTGAAACTTCTGCATGCTGGCATTATTTATCCAATCCCTTAGAGTGAATGGGTGAGCCCTGTGCAAGTAGTTCCTAAGAAGGGTGGCATGACCGTCATAAAAAATGATAAGAATGAACTCATACCACAACGCACTGTTACGGGATAGAGAATGTGCATAGACTATAGGAAACTCAACAAGGCCACTAAGAAAGATCACTTTCCACTTCCTTTCATCGATGAGATGTTAGAGAGATTGGCCAAACACTCATTCTTTTGCTTTCTAGATGGATATTCGGGATACCATAAAATCCCAATCCATCCTGATGATCAAAGCAAAACAACCTTTACATGCCCGTATGGAACATATGCTTACAGGTGCATGTCCTTTGGACTTTGCAATGCACCTGCATCATTCCAATGTTCCATGATGTCCATCTTCTCTGACATGATCGAACAAATCGTGGAAGTTTTCATGGATGATTTCTCCGTCTATGGAAAATCATTCGATGACTGCCTAGAAAATCTAGACAAAGTCCTACAACGCTATGAAGAAAAACACTTAGTACTCAATTGGGAATTTGTCACTTCATGGTGCGAGAGGGAATTGTCTTGGGCCATCGAATATCGGAGCGTGGGATAGAAGTTGTAACACCCTAGTGTTAGTTACTATTTTCACACTTGCATTTGCATGTCATCAAGCATAGATCATGTCATTTCATGCATTATTATCATTGCATTTGATTTGATTCCCTTTTATTGCTATATGTTTGTTTATATGTCCATATTATGCAAAATGTGTTGTCATGCAAATGTGATGCTTGTTTACGGTTCTAAATGCTTTATACATGTTTAGGATAACATTTGGAACAATGTTCATGTTGGTGAAATCCCCAAAATACCCCTCTAGCTCATAGTTGACTAGAGAGCCCTTTAAAAGCTATTCTGTTTGACCAAACAAGAAGGGCATTTTAGAGATTCTGCATGTCAGTGCACCCTTAATCAAAGTTGTGTAGAATTTTATAAGCAACAAACTTTATTTTTGGGTCAACTCATGAAAATGAGTGGAAGAAGGTCAAAAAGTTGAATTAGTGCAGATTTGGAGCTGTTTTGGAAGTTTTCAAATTTTCCTAAGTCTAAACCGGTTTTCAGTTTCGGTGTACCCCTGTTCATCGACTTGTATCTCTCAATCCAGGCCGAACTAGAGTAAAGTGTCTTAATATGAAATGATCTACTCGTATAGCTCTTCAATCCATATTAGTGAAGTTTTCGCTGAAACGCCCTGGATCGCGAGTTATAGATCGATAAAAATCGAGTTTCAGTCGGGTCCGCGAAAACTGAATCGGAGCCGATTCAGTTCGACCCTCGGGCGAATCGCGAGCGAGTCGCGCGACCGCGTCAGGCCTCGGCCGCCAGATGGCGCCGTACGCCGTCGTTGCTGCCGCGCGGTCGGCTTACAAAGGGGAACACGCAACGCTGTCTCCCGCACGCTCGCCCTCACTCTCCCTGCTCTCTCGCCCTCTGTTCGCTCGCTGCTCTCCTCTTTCCCCTCCGCCGTCGCCATTTCCGCCGTCGCCATTTCCGCCGCGACCGCCGCGGTGAAATCCGCCGCCACCGAGCCGTCTCCGACCGCGCCACCCTCGGCGCAGCTGCGGCTTGCTCTGCTCTTCGTTTCCGACCCGTTGCCGACCTCAGCCGACCTAAGGTACAGCTCCAGCGAGCTTCTCGCCGTCCGCCATTGCCGGAGCGCCGCCGAGCTCTCGGGTCGCCGTGACGAGGGTGATGCCGGGGTCGGCTTCCCTCTCTTTTGCTCGTCTAAGAGTCTCCGTTAGCCGTAGATCCTTTCCACACCGTCGGTTAGATCTACCTCGCCGTGGTTTCGCCGGAACCCGAGTTCGCCGTGAAACCGCTCACCACCGTGCCGCCATGCGAGCGCGGTCAGTGAGTTTCCGTGCGCAATAGTTCGATTAGTCGCGCGCACAGGTCCGCTAGGGTTGCAGGAACACGGAACGAGGCCGAGCCGCGCGAGCAACGGCCGGAATCGGCCGGCGCAAGTTCGCCGGACCACCGCCGTCCGCCATTGCCGCCGTCGAGCTCGCTCCGGTGGAGTACGACCCTCGGCAGTTGGTCCATCGGGTTCGCCTCGTTGCCGCGAGTCGGTAGGTAGCCTCGGCGTCGCCGGAGACCTCGCCGTCGGCGAGCTCTCGCCGGTCAGCGCCGGCGGCTCTGTTTCCTCTCTCTGACGCGTGGGGTCGGGTCGACCCCGAGGCCCGCGAGTCAGCCGTTCGGGTGCGCCTCTGGTTCGCTGAGCCGGGTGCACGTAGCAGTTCTATCGGGTTAGGTTTTTGATTTTATAAAATGAATTTCCAGAAAATGTGTAAAACCTTCCAAATTTCATATCTGAAGCTAGGAATGTCCAATGGGGGTGAACCAAATTTTGTTGTGTTTGTATTTCTGAGCTCTATCAAGGAAAAATATAAAATGTACTTTTTGAATACTTTTTATGTGCAGTTATAATTAAATTGTTAATTGCTTGTAAACTTGATAAATGCATAAGTAATTGTAGGAATGTGCTAAAAATGTGATTCCACTTGCATTCATCTTGTTTAGGGAAGTAGAATCTATGAAAAATATGTTTGCTGGTGTTTCACTGTTATTTATATGATGTCTAGTATAATGTGCCTTTTGTGCTTTAATCTTGCAAAAATCACCATGCTTAATGTGTTAAGGTTATGGACATGAATATTTTTCCTGGGCTATGTTATGTTGGAAAGAAGCTAAGAAAATTAGGAAATCTGTTGTTTGATACTTTTCACTGTGTTAAGTATTTTCCATTGCTTAAAAGGCTGGTTGCTTGTTATTTTTGTGTAGACTGTTATACTTGTCCAAATGACTTGAAATTTTGTCAGTAGGCTAATCTGGATGTGTAATAGTTACTGTAATTTCTATGGATTTTTCTGATCACAGTAAGCAGTAGGTCCAGTTATAGGCTGGGGTTTATTTAATTGTTTCTAAGCAAATATCTTTTGGTTGTGGTAGGTTAGTTGATGCATGTTAATTATTAAGTGCAGGTTGTAGACCTCTCACCCGGGACGAGACATTGTTCTATGCTTTGCTTAAGAAGGGTGAGTATGAGTTGGTTGTCTAGGAAAGAAATAAATGAGTGTGGATTGTTAAACTGATTGCATATCATGGGTTAATTCGTGCATCTCTATCTTGCATTTCATGTGCATTCTCAGTTCTCATATATGCATATCATGCATACAGGATCGCCGGGAGGAGTGACACTGCTGCAATTCGATCCACCGGAGGAGGGAGTTCCGCCGGAGATTGAAGTGCCCGAGGTTTCCGAAGGACAAGAAGAAGAGGTTGAACTTCCGGAGTGCCCGGATCACCAACCCGCTAACTTTGTGAAAGGCAAGCCCCGGAGCATCCCTAAGTCTCCACCTACTCTTTTTACAAATGCACTGGTCTTTATTAAATCGTATGATTGTGCACTTAAGTATAGGAGTTGATATGATACCGTTGCTGCATTTATTCCTTGTCCACTTATACTTGATCCTGAAGTTATTACTAGACAAGGGGATGGGTTCGATCTTATGCTTAGCCATGCTTAGACCGGTAGAAGTCGAGGGATTTCCTGTCCTTAGCGAGCATAGGTGGTTACTAATGATGATGGGGTTGGATTCCACATGATGGACTATATGTGCCACCATGCCACAGTGTCCAATGAGAGAATCAAGGCTAGGTAGCGGGGAGCCGCATGACATGGTTGAGGTCATGCCGTCTTCGGTGCTGCTTGCGGCCGACTAGGACTGAGGCCACCAGACATCAGTTGAGATTGAAGGACGTCGTCACATAGCTGGCCAGATAAGTCGTTCTGACCGCGAAGCCGAGTATTTCTTTCTGAGCCGGGAATTGGTGCGACTAGGCAGACATATTCTGGAGGTAGGAAGTATGTGCGGAGACACCATCTTACCAAGGGCAGGTCAGGGACCTGATGCATCCTGGAAGTGGGTTGGTCTCTGAGAATATGGTCCCCGCCAAGCCCGCGACATATTATGACTCAGAAAGATTTAACGGTGGCCCAAGAAGCCAGTGGCTCGGCTGACAGGGTTTGTGATTGGCATATTTGCTAGCTGGTACAATCGATTCGAATCGCCATCTCTCCTGGTTAGTGAGAAACTAAACTGATCTTCTGGTGAGGTAGAGGCTAATAACTTGAACATAATGATTATGGTGAGATGAGGTTGATATCTGTGGATATCGGAAATCATATGGTTTTATTGATTGCTACAATATTCAGTGAATGCTTAGTATAGTGGCTAATCCTAGTAAATAGTTTAACTGAAATCGAAGCTTATCACAATTAAAATGATTAAGTTGAGGTTCTACTGTAGTAATGCTTTGATGCAAAAAAAAAAAAATGATGCTACCCTCTGAGCTCCACCAAATAAGCCTTGCATATCCTTGAGAGTCTTTTTATTTACTCCCTGTCGGGTAAGTCTAGCTGAGTACAATTGAGTACTCAGGGTTTTATTTCCCATTGTTGCAGATGGTGTAGTTTTCTACGCGTATTGCAGGAACTGCTTCACCCCTGCGGGCGAAGAAGACTAGACCCGAGGGCGGGGTCATTATCTATCTTTAGTTGTTGTAAGAGTGCTGTGACGGGGTCATGTGATGGTACTCGTATTCGAACTCTGTGGTGTAAAACTATGTTGACTTCCGCTACTACCCTATTTGTGTAAAAGACTATGTTGTACTCTGATGTTTAAATTCGGTTGCGAACTTATGTGTCATGTGATCGGGTATTGCTGAATGAATGATCCTTGGGGTATGAAATGTTTGAAATCCTTCGAGATTTCCGGACTACCGGGTTTATATTGGCTCAAGTGCGACTGGATTGCGGCGAAAATGCGATCGTTGTACTTGTGCTCGTATAAATTGGTCGGTTCTGTGACAGCTGGTACCAGAGCATAATTCAGCATATACCGTCACTTGACTATTTAAAAACTAAAAGAGTTTTGAGTTTTACAAACTAATTGCCAACTGATAGTGTGTATAGGTGATTTAAACCAAGTGTTTGCAAAACTTATGAGTACCAATGACCAAGTCCTATAGCCCTATGTATATGTGGTAATTAGGTGGCTTATGTAAGTACTGACTTGGGGGAAATTGCATCATATTTCTATTTGTGGTTCATTTGGTTTTATCGTGCGGATAATCATGAACTGTCGGTTTCTTATTGCTTCTTAAGGGTCAATGTACCACGTCGCCTAAGGTAAGGTGAGATGTGAGTGTAAGATCGAACAACCATCGATCGATGGTGAGTGTATGATTACTGAAGTGAGTACATGTTATCCATATGTGTACTTATGGAAGTAAGGTGGAGTAATTAATTTTTGGGGTCGCAAATGTTCATGGGAACATTTCCGGCAAAAAGTGCTTCTTGTTGCCCTGCATACATTGGGATTGGGCTGAAATGAATCTTCTGCAGGTACACTAACCACGCAAAACGTATAGCACGGTTAGTTACGTATATGAGAGCACGTGGTATGCCACCGACTATAACGTTAGTTAAAATATATTATGTGTGAGGTCATTGGCACGTGCATGCATCATGATCATGAAATTAATTTAAGCTATCCGTACTATTTCCTTCCCTATGGTAAAATTTGTGCTGTCCTATCTTATTCTAAATGCTGAAAGATGTTGTAATGTACCAGATGGCAGCTGAAGGTGAGCCACAGAGTGGTCAGTTTCTGGAGCAGTTTGGCACACCCACTATGCTATGGAGGTTGTTGCAGTCGGTGGGATATGCAGAGCCACCACTGTATTTCTGGAAGCCAGCGCAAACCATGGTGCAGCCTTGGTTTGATGTTTGGGTGACTATCCCTGTGCTTGAGAGGGGTTGGCCGTTTCCAGGAATAAAGGTGGAAGTTGACATGAGGACGCCATGGGATGGTGGGCCAATCGTAAGACCGCCTACCCTGTGGTCGCTGATATCACCTGGGAGCAGTTCACCAGGGATTTCAGGGGGCATTTCATTCCAGCAGGCTTGATCAAGATGAAGGTCAATGAATTCATGCAGCTTACTCAGGGTACCAAGACCCTCACTCAGTATCATCATGCCTTTAACAATCTGTCGAGGTATGCCCCGTGGATGGTAGATACAGATGAAAAGAAGATTGAAACCTTCAAGAGAGGTCTTAGTACCAAGCTTATGAAGACTCTGGCGAACAACGCTCGTACAACTTTTAACGAGTTCATCAGTGAAGCTTATATCCAAGAGAAACAGAACAACTTGCACACTGCTTCCAAGGGAGGCAAAAGGCCATTTGAAGGAAGCTCTTCTCAGTCAAGGACTCCAGCAGCTAGTCGTGCGGTGGCAAATCGCCCGGCTTACCGTCCGGCTGTTCCTGGAGCAAAATTCAGACCCCCTCCAAAGAAGCAGCCAGCGCCTCAGCGCTACAAGAAAGGTTTCACAGTGCCTTTGAACAAGAACAATGCTCCTCCAAACAACACCGCTCCAGTGAGGACCAACCAAGGTCTGGGGCCATGCTTTAACTGTGGCCAACAGGGACATCTTGCTCGTTATTGTCCTCATCCCAGGCAGGGTCGTGTCCATCACACTACTGCGGAGGAACTTCCGGAAGGTGAACCAGTCACCGCGGGTATGTTTTCTGTGAATCAGCATCCTGCTATTGTTTTGTTTGACTCTGGATCGTCGCATTCTTTCGTGAGTCAAGCATTTGCACAAAAGCATACATTACCAATTGTTGAGTTGAGCCATAGTTTCCGGATAACTTCAGCTGGGGCTGAAATTTGTACGCGTCATGGTGTCGGGGATGTGACCATCGAGATTGGTAATCGGGTTTTCATCAGTAGTCTTATTGTGCTACCAGGGTTGAGTCTGGATGTTATTTTGGGAGTTAGTTGGATGGACAAGCGGGGTGCGGTGTTGGACGTCCCTAACCGGATGTTAACACTGAGGGAACCCCAAGGTGAAGGCACTTTTCAGGTTCATCTGCCCCGTAGGGGAGATCTTTTTAGTCTCTCTTTCTCAGTTGAGGCCGTGACACTTCAGAGCATCCCTGTAGTGTGTGAGTTTCCTGATGTCTTTCCTGATGATCTACCTGGACTTCCTCCTGATCGAGATGTGGAGTTTGCAATAGAACTTATTCCCGGTACGGCACCTATTTCTCGAAGGCCATATAGAATGCCTCCTCATGAATTAGCTGAACTCAAGAAACAACTCCAGGAGTTATTGGACAAAGGGTTCATTCGCCCTAGTTCCTCTCCGTGGGGCTGTCCTGCCACCTTTGTTAAGAAGAAGGATGAAACTTTACGTATGTGTGTGGACTATAGGCCACTAAATGCTGTGACAATTAAGAACAAGTATCCTCTACCTCGTATTGATATCTTGTTTGATCAATTGTCCAAGGCCAAGGTTTTCTCCAAAATTGATCTGAGATCTGGGTATCACCAAATTAAGATCAGACCACAAGATATTCCCAAGACGGCTTTCTCCACTCGGTATGGCTTGTATGAGTATTTGGTTATGTCTTTTGGATTAACCAATGCTCCTGCACATTTCATGTATCTAATGAATTCGGTATTCATGCCTGAGTTGGATAAGTTCATGGTAGTCTTTATTGACGATATTCTGGTGTACTCTGAGAGCATGGAGGATCATGCTGAACACTTGAGGATAGTCTTGACTAGACTCAGGGAGCATAAGCTGTATGCTAAGTTCAGCAAGTGTGAGTTTTGGTTGACTAAGGTACCTTTTCTGGGCCATATCTTATCTGCTGAAGGTATTTCTGTAGATCCGTCAAAAGTTCAGCAGGTGTTGGATTGGCAGTCACCAACAAATGTGTCTGAGGTTCGTAGCTTTCTGGGATTAGCTGGGTATTATCGCCGCTTTATTCAGGACTTCTCTAAAATAGCTAAACCTATGACCAAGCTATTGCACAAAGATACCAAGTTTGTGTGGAGTGGGGAGTGTGAAACAGCTTTTCGCACCTTGCAAACGTTGTTGACCACTGCTCCAGTTCTTGCACAACCTGATATTGAAAGGCCTTTTGATGTGTACTGCGATGCTTGTGGCACTGGGTTAGGATGTGTTCTCATGCAAGAAGGCCGAGTCATTGCTTATGCCTCGCGTCAACTGAGAAAACATGAGCAAAACTATCCTACTCATGATTTGGAACTTGCCGCTGTAGTTCATGCATTGAAGATTTGGCGCCACTATTTGATGGGTCACAAATGTCATATCTATTCCGATCACAAGAGTCTCAAGTACATTTTCACTCAGCCTGAGTTGAACATGAGGCAAAGAAGGTGGTTGGAGTTGATCAAAGACTATGATCTAGAAGTACACTATCATCCGGGCAAGGCCAATGTCGTAGCCGATGCCTTGAGCCGAAAGTCTCATTGCAATGTATTGCAGCCTTTGCTAGCAGATGGGTTCAATCTTGTGCATCCAGTGGTGTTGAATAATATTACTCTCAGTTGTACTTTGGAAAGCAAGATTATTGAAGGTCAGAAAACAGATCCCGGCATATATCATATCAAGAGGAAGATGAAAGAACAAGAAGTGCTTCATTTCCGAGTAGATGAAAAAGGTATATTGTGGTTCAAGGATCGATTGGTAGTACCGAAAAACCGTGAGTTGAGGAATCAGATTATGGATGAGGCTCATTTGTCCAAGTTGTCTATCCATCCTGGTAGTAGTAAGATGTATCAAGACTTGAAACCTAGGTTCTGGTGGACCAAAATGAAGAAGGAAATTGCAGCCTATGTGGCCAGGTGTGATACCTGTTGTCGCGTGAAGGCTATTCATCTTAAGCCAGCAGGCCTATTGCAACCCTTACCAGTTCCAGGTTGGAAATGGGATGAGATAACCATGGATTTCATATCTGGGTTACCTCTAACGCAAAAAGGCCACGATTCTATTTGGGTGATCGTAGATCGATTGACTAAGATTGCACATTTCTTACCAGTTCGAACTACAGATCGTCCTCATCAGTTGGCACAGCTCTACTTTGCTCAGATACTTCGGTTACATGGTGTGCCGAGGACGATAGTTTCCGACAGAGGCCCGCAATTTATTGCACGCTTCTGGGAGCATCCACACAAGTGTTTGGGAACCAATTTGGTTCGCAGCTCAGCTTATCATCCTCAAACTTCTGGTCAAACCGAAAGGGTAAATCAAATTCTTGAAGATATGTTGAGAGCTTGTGTTCTATCGTCTAAAGGTTCGTGGGAAGAATGGTTGCCTTTGGCCGAGTTCTCATACAACAATAGCTATCAAGAGAGTATTCAAATGGCTCCTTTTGAAGCTTTGTATGGGCGCAAATGTAGAACTCCTCTCAATTGGGTTGAATCAGGTGAAAGGAGATATTACGGGATTGACTTTGTGAAAGAGGCCGAAGAGAGAGTGCATACCATTCAAACACATCTCAAAGCCGCTCAGACTCGTCAAAAGAGCTATGCGGACAAGCGAAGAAGGCCATTGGAATTTGAAGTGGGTGACTATGTATACTTGAAAGTGTCACCTATGAAAGGCGTGCAACGCTTCGGAGTGAAACGAAAGTTAGCTCCAAGGTTTGTAGGTCCTTTTCAAATTCTGGAAAGAAGTGGGAAGGTAGCATACAAGTTACGGTTGCCACCACACATGTCCACTATCTTCAATGTGTTTCATGTATCTCAACTCAAGAAATGTTTACGAGTACCGAAAGAGCAAGTGGATTTTGGTGATATCAAGTTGAAATCAGATTTGACCTATGAAGAAAAGCCTATTGAAGTAATAGATTACAAAGAAAGAATCACCCGTAGCCGAGTGATCAAGTTCTATAAGGTGGTGTGGAACAACCAAAGTTATTGAGATGCGACTTGGGAGCGAGAAGATTACCTCAAGGAAGTCTATCCGTCTTTATTTAAACAATGGTAATTAACTCTAATCTCGGGGACGAGATTCTTTTAAGGGGGAGGGCTGTAACACCCTAGTGTTAGTTACTATTTTCACACTTGCATTTGCATGTCATCAAGCATAGATCATGTCATTTCATGCATTATTATCATTGCATTTGATTTGATTCCCTTTTATTGCTATATGTTTGTTTATATGTCCATATTATGCAAAATGTGTTGTCATGCAAATGTGATGCTTGTTTACGGTTCTAAATGCTTTATACATGTTTAGGATAACATTTGGAACAATGTTCATGTTGGTGAAATCCCCAAAATACCCCTCTAGCTCATAGTTGACTAGAGAGCCCTTTAAAAGCTATTCTGTTTGACCAAACAAGAAGGGCATTTTAGAGATTCTGCATGTCAGTGCACCCTTAATCAAAGTTGTGTAGAATTTTATAAGCAACAAACTTTATTTTTGGGTCAACTCATGAAAATGAGTGGAAGAAGGTCAAAAAGTTGAATTAGTGCAGATTTGGAGCTGTTTTGGAAGTTTTCAAATTTTCCTAAGTCTAAACCGGTTTTCAGTTTCGGTGTACCCCTGTTCATCGACTTGTATCTCTCAATCCAGGCCGAACTAGAGTAAAGTGTCTTAATATGAAATGATCTACTCGTATAGCTCTTCAATCCATATTAGTGAAGTTTTCGCTGAAACGCCCTGGATCGCGAGTTATAGATCGATAAAAATCGAGTTTCAGTCGGGTCCGCGGAAACTGAATCGGAGCCGATTCAGTTCGACCCTCGGGCGAATCGCGAGCGAGTCGCGCGACCGCGTCAGGCCTCGGCCGCCAGATGGCGCCGTACGCCGTCGTTGCTGCCGCGCGGTCGGCTTACAAAGGGGAACACGCAACGCTGTCTCCCGCACGCTCGCCCTCACTCTCCCTGCTCTCTCGCCCTCTGTTCGCTCGCTGCTCTCCTCTTTCCCCTCCGCCGTCGCCATTTCCGCCGTCGCCATTTCCGCCGCGACTGCCGCGGTGAAATCCGCCGCCACCGAGCCGTCTCCGACCGCGCCACCCTTGGCGCAGCTGCGGCTTGCTCTGCTCTTCGTTTCCGACCCGTTGCCGACCTCAGCCGACCTAAGGTACAGCTCCAGCGAGCTTCTCGCCGTCCGCCATTGCCGGAGCGCCGCCGAGCTCTCGGGTCGCCGTGACGAGGGCGATGCCGGGGTCGGCTTCCCTCTCTTTTGCTCGTCTAAGAGTCTCCGTTAGCCGTAGATCCTTTCCACACCGTCGGTTAGATCTACCTCGCCATGGTTTCACCGGAACCCGAGTTCGCCGTGAAACCGCTCGCCACCGTGCCGCCATGCGAGCGCGGTCAGTGAGTTTCCGTGCGCAATAGTTCGATTAGTCGCGCGCACAGGTCCGCTAGGGTTGCAGGAACACGGAACGAGGCCGAGCCGCGCGAGCAACGGCCGGAATCGGCCGGCGCAAGTTCGCCGGACCACCGCCGTCCGCCATTGCCGCCGTCGAGCTCGCTCCGGTGGAGTACGACCCTCGGTAGTTGGTCCATCGGGTTCGCCTCGTTGCCGCGAGTCGGTAGGTAGCCTCGGCGTCGCCGGAGACCTCGCCGTCGGCGAGCTCTCGCCGGTCAGCGCCGGCGGCTCTGTTTCCTCTCTCTGACGCGTGGGGTCGGGTCGACCCCGAGGCCCGCGAGTCAGCCGTTCGGGTGCGCCTCTGGTTCGCTGAGCCGGGTGCACGTAGCAGTTCTATCGGGTTAGGTTTTTGATTTTATAAAATGAATTTCCAGAAAATGTGTAAAACCTTCCAAATTTCATATCTGAAGCTAGGAATGTCCAATGGGGGTGAACCAAATTTTGTTGTGTTTGTATTTCTGAGCTCTATCAAGGAAAAATATAAAATGTACTTTTTGAATACTTTTTATGTGCAGTTATAATTAAATTGTTAATTGCTTGTAAACTTGATAAATGCATAAGTAATTGTAGGAATGTGCTAAAAATGTGATTCCACTTGCATTCATCTTGTTTAGGGAAGTAGAATCTATGAAAAATATGTTTGCTGGTGTTTCACTGTTATTTATATGATGTCTAGTATAATGTGCCTTTTGTGCTTTAATCTTGCAAAAATCACCATGCTTAATGTGTTAAGGTTATGGACATGAATATTTTTCCTGGGCTATGTTATGTTGGAAAGAAGCTAAGAAAATTAGGAAATCTGTTGTTTGATACTTTTCACTGTGTTAAGTATTTTCCATTGCTTAAAAGGCTGGTTGCTTGTTATTTTTGTGTAGACTGTTATACTTGTCCAAATGACTTGAAATTTTGTCAGTAGGCTAATCTGGATGTGTAATAGTTACTGTAATTTCTATGGATTTTTCTGATCACAGTAAGCAGTAGGTCCAGTTATAGGCTGGGGTTTATTTAATTGTTTCTAAGCAAATATCTTTTGGTTGTGGTAGGTTAGTTGATGCATGTTAATTATTAAGTGCAGGTTGTAGACCTCTCACCCGGGACGAGACATTGTTCTATGCTTTGCTTAAGAAGGGTGAGTATGAGTTGGTTGTCTAGGAAAGAAATAAATGAGTGTGGATTGTTAAACTGATTGCATATCATGGGTTAATTCGTGCATCTCTATCTTGCATTTCATGTGCATTCTCAGTTCTCATATATGCATATCATGCATACAGGATCGCCGGGAGGAGTGACACTGCTGCAATTCGATCCACCGGAGGAGGGAGTTCCGCCGGAGATTGAAGTGCCCGAGGTTTCCGAAGGACAAGAAGAAGAGGTTGAACTTCCGGAGTGCCCGGATCACCAACCCGCTAACTTTGTGAAAGGCAAGCCCCGGAGCATCCCTAAGTCTCCACCTACTCTTTTTACAAATGCACTGGTCTTTATTAAATCGTATGATTGTGCACTTAAGTATAGGAGTTGATATGATACCGTTGCTGCATTTATTCCTTGTCCACTTATACTTGATCCTGAAGTTATTACTAGACAAGGGGATGGGTTCGATCTTATGCTTAGCCATGCTTAGACCGGTAGAAGTCGAGGGATTTCCTGTCCTTAGCGAGCATAGGTGGTTACTAATGATGATGGGGTTGGATTCCACATGATGGACTATATGTGCCACCATGCCACAGTGTCCAATGAGAGAATCAAAGCTAGGTAGCGGGGAGCCGCATGACATGGTTGAGGTCATGCCGTCTTCGGTGCTGCTTGCGGCCGACTAGGACTGAGGCCACCAGACATCAGTTGAGATTGAAGGACGTCGTCACATAGCTGGCCAGATAAGTCGTTCTGACCGCGAAGCCGAGTATTTCTTTCTGAGCCGGGAATTGGTGCGACTAGGCAGACATATTCTGGAGGTAGGAAGTATGTGCGGAGACACCATCTTACCAAGGGCAGGTCAGGGACCTGATGCATCCTGGAAGTGGGTTGGTCTCTGAGAATATGGTCCCCGCCAAGCCCGCGACATATTGTGACTCAGAAAGATTTAACGGTGGCCCAAGAAGCCAGTGGCTCGGCTGACAGGGTTTGTGATTGGCATATTTGCCAGCTGGTACAATTGATTCGAATCGCCATCTCTCCTGGTTAGTGAGAAACTAAACTGATCTTCTGGTGAGGTAGAGGCTAATAACTTGAACATAATGATTATGGTGAGATGAGGTTGATATCTGTGGATATCGGAAATCATATGGTTTTATTGATTGCTACAATATTCAGTGAATGCTTAGTATAGTGGCTAATCCTAGTAAATAGTTTAACTGAAATCGAAGCTTATCACAATTAAAATGATTAAGTTGAGGTTCTACTGTAGTAATGCTTTGATGCAAAAAAAAAATGATGCTACCCTCTGAGCTCCACCAAATAAGCCTTGCATATCCTTGAGAGTCTTTTTATTTACTCCCTGTCGGGTAAGTCTAGCTGAGTACAATTGAGTACTCAGGGTTTTATTTCCCATTGTTGCAGATGGTGTAGTTTTCTACACGTATTGCAGGAACTGCTTCACCCCTGCGGGCGAAGAAGACTAGACCCGAGGGCGGGGTCATTATCTATCTTTAGTTGTTGTAAGAGTGCTGTGACGGGGTCATGTGATGGTACTCGTATTCGAACTCTGTGGTGTAAAACTATGTTGACTTCCGCTACTACCCTATTTGTGTAAAAGACTATGTTGTACTCTGATGTTTAAATTCGGTTGCGAACTTATGTGTCATGTGTAACAACCCTAAAAATCCACACAACCTAAAAATCCCAACCAATTAAAATTTTTCATTTATTTATTGTGAAAACCCATTTTTCTTGTGCAAGCATATAGGTTTCATTATGAAATTGGTAAATAAAGGGGTGTAGTTTGCATTTTAATTCCAATCACATAGAATAATAACTTATGCATCACATTTGGGATTTATTGCAATTTATGTTTGTATTTACTCAATAAATTAAAATGGGCAATATATGTATATATACACTAAACTGAAAACAGAAAAGGAGAAAGAGAGTTCGGCCAGCCAGTCAGCCCGAGCCAGCCCGACCTTCCTCTCCTCATCTCACCGCGCGCGGCCCACGTCGCGGCTCGGCAGCGCACGCGCGCGATCGGCACACACGCGCTCGCGCTCGCGCTCGCTGCCAACCCGGCCCCGCCTGTCAGCCACTCTCGCCCCCACTGTTCTTCTTCCTCACGAAGGCGACGCGCCTGCCGGGGGTGTCGCGCGAATGGCGTGACCCCGGTCCCACAGCCGACAGCATGGCAGAGCCCTGGACCCCGCTGTTCCCCTCCTGTCCCCTCCTTTCTTGGCCGCCAAGCGAACCCGCGCCATCCGGAGCCCTAGATCCACTCGAGCCACGGCCCTTCGATCGGCCGAGCGCAATCGAGACCGTTCGCCATTGGAGCTGGCCAAGCTCGCCTATAAATTGGAGCACCCCGAAGCCCTACCCTCATTTCCCCTCGCCGCCACCGCCGCACAGACCGGCACACCGCACCAAGCCGAGAGAGAGAGCATAGGAGAAGGGCGGAGCAGAGGAGGAGAAGCTGCCGGAGCGCCGCCGCCGCGGAGCACGCCGGAGCCGGACACGGAGGAGAAGCCGAGCTACGGACGAGGAGCGGCACGGCACTGCGATCGCTCTGCACGGCTCCGACTCGCCACTGCACCGCCATCCTAGCTTCACCGACACCACGGTGAGCCACCGCACGCCATGTCCGAACCTTGCCCTGCTTTTGCCATGGCGTTCCACCCTCGGGACGCGCAGGCACGAGCCTATACCGGCTCGGGAAGATCACCTGCACCATGCACTCACTCGACCAGCCAAAACCCCCGGATTACAAGCTTGCTAGACCGAGAACGCAGCACGACGCGTTCTCGGCGGAGCGCGCTCACCACCGACGCGTTCCGACGCCGAATCACCCGTTCCGAGCAATCCGACTAGCACCCGTACAGGTTAGAACGTCGTGGAGCACCGCCACGACCCCCTTGAGCTAGCTACGCGGATCTAAGCGCTAGAGGAAGCCTGAATCGCCCTGGCCGCGTGCGCCGCGACCTTACCGGAGCGCCGCCGCGAGCCGTAGCCAAAAGAAGGTCATGCCATGGCTAAGTTCGCCACCAGAGTGTTGTATGCCTCTCTGGCCTCACCAATTTGACAAGACCGCATTCGATTGAACCAATACTTGGTCGTAGCCGCGATGCCGCTTTCCGCCGTCGTCGGCGACACGCCGCCGCCACAACCGAGCACCTTGGAAAGCTCGGTAGCCAAAATTGGTAGTTGGTATACCATCGCCTTGGACCCTGGACGCGTATACATCTCCTAGAAGACCTCCTTAGCCCCGCCGGAACCTCACCGTCGCGACGACATCGCCGCCGACAGGTTCCGCCTCGCCTAAATCCGTTCCGAGTACCCCCGGACGCCTCGCGCTGCGAAGAAAGGCCGCCGAGGTTCGCCAAGTCTGCCTCGGCACCGCCGCTAGATAGCCGAGCCCTGTCTTGCCGAAATATGGCCATCGCCGCCCTGTCACCGACCGCCACACCGGAGAGACACCGCCGCCTTGAACAGACGCCCTGGAACCCTGCTAGCACCGAATCTCCGATTCGCCCGAGCCTCCCCAGGAGAGCTCGGGAGAGCAGCCCCTTCGGCGCCCAAATTTACGATTCGCCCGAGCCTCCCCAGGAGAGCTCGGGAGAGCAGCCCCTTCGGCGCCCAAATCTCCGATTCGCCCGAGCCTCCCCAGGAGAGCTCGGGAGAGCAGCCCCCTCGGCACCCGAATTTCCGATTCGCCCGAGCCTCCCCAGGAGAGCTCGGGAGAGCAGCCCCTTCGGCGCCCAAATTTCCGATTCGCTCGAGCCTCCGCAGGAGACCTCGGGAGAACGGCACCCTCAGCACCCAAATGTCCGATTCGCCCGAGCCTCCGCAGGAGACCTCGGGAGAACGGCACCCTCGGGCACCCAAATTTCCGATTCGCCCGAGCCTCCGCAGGAGACCTCGGGAGAACGGCACCCTCGGGCACCCAAATTTCCGATTCGCCCGAGCCTCCGCGGGAGACCTCGGGAGAACGGCACCCTCGGGCGCACCAAATCTCCGATTCGCCCGAGCCTCCCCGGGAGAGCTCGGGAGAGCGGCACCCTCGGCGCCCCGAATCTCCGATTCGCCCGAGCCCCGCCGAGCTAAACCGAGCTACACCGAGCTCCGCCGAGATACCCCCAACCACAGCCGAGCTACCCCCGACCACCGCCGAGCTCCGCCGAGATACCCCAACCACAGCCGAGCTACCACCGACCACCGCCGAGCCACGCCAACTCCGGCAACTCTCTGGGAACCAGCATCGAACACCTGGACGACCATCGGGTCTGTGTTCTGTTGAGGCGCCACATGCCGCACTACTGGACCCGCGCGCCACATCCCGAGCTGCCCCTGATTAACCGACTAGTTTTCCCATTTTCAGAAAATAGGATAATCTTCGGAAATTCATAACTTATTCGTACGATGACCAAAAATTGCGCACCATATATCAAAATTCTCAGAAAAATGAGATCTACAATCTAAGACTATGTTTGTGTGCATTTGGCTCTTTGTTTTATTGGATTTTTCTGAAATACTCTATAGGAGTCGCTGACGCGACTATTTCGTGTTCGATTTCAGAGCCGGAGGAGGATCTGACTAAGGAAGACGACCACGAGTACTTCCAAGAGCTAGGAGACGACTACGAAGGTGCCACGTCCCACCAAATCCTTAGATCCTATTACGCATTGCAAATGACATTGTTGCTATTGCTTTATGATTATGTATGGATTGGTTGCATGGTAGTATATTTGAATTCCCTGCCTTGATAAGACTTTACCCTGCTATCCGCTGTTAGGTTAGCTGCTGCTTATTTTACTGTTACTCTTCCACTACTTACTACTTGCTATATGCTATGTGGTGGAATTGGGACGGTGTATATCTGATTATAACTACTGGGAGAGAGTGCTGCGTGCGTCTTGGGTGCGTGGTAAGGGTTGATGTCGACCAAGTGGGATGTGAGACGAGCCCATGGGGCAAGTCGTGCCGGGGGTGCAACCTGGGCATCCCCAAGCGAGATACCTGTGGCGGGTAAAGTTGTTGAGGAGGTTCCGGGTGGGATAGCCTTGGTGGTTTGAAGCCCGTGGACGGAGGTGCTGTGATGGCACGGGGAGAGTATCCCCTAAGTGGAGATGCCTGCTTGGTCAAACCTAGGATGGACTAGTTTCAGGTTCATGGGAATCCTTTTCTACTCACTCGCTTCTGATGGGCGGGAGACGGCTGGACTACTTGGTAGGACGGTGCCACTACTGCTAGGTTGAAAGGTGATAAGGGTGGGCGGAGACGGTCGATGGGTTCCCGTTCCGTCCTAGATGCACAGTACCACTGGATGGGCCCGGTACTGTGTCTCCCAGTCTCAGCATAACGGTGTAGGATCCGGAATATCCCAGAGCTGAGTGGTAGGGTGGCATCGACCTAGGCAAGCAAGCACCCGGAATTCTGCCTAGGTGTTTGCGCAACACCTATGATGGCTAATCTTGTGAGTAGTGAAACCTCTGCAGAGTGTACGGTTGATCGATCGATACATATGCCAACCTGTTGGCTATGGACCTTTCCTGTGAAGCTTCTACTAGTGTAGTGAGTGTTCTCTTCTCCCCCTGGATGACATTTTTCCGGCAGTGTACCCGTTGTGGTAGTGTGCCGCTGAGATAGGCCCGAGAGGGAGTTGGGCCTGTCGAATGAGAGTGAGGTGTGGGTAAGTGAGGTGTGGTGATGGGAAAAGGGATGATGGTGTCAACTGGTGATAAAACTTGACTAATTAAAACATTGATTACAGCTGCATAGGAAAACCTCAGCCTATAGGTCTGCTTGTTTAGCCTTGCATCCACTTTCCACAAAGCAAATGCTGCATAGGTGGGCTCCGTGGCCAGTACAAATCGTACTGATAAATTTGCTGTCAGGTGACGAGAATGAGTACGACTTCGAGGGAGATGATGACGAGGAATAGGGTCACGTGCTACACTCAAGTTGGCCGTGAAGGATGAATCGCTTCCGCATCTTCCAAAGCTTCTCTGATTGTTGATTCCGCCAGTGTGGCGATGTAATAAATATTTATGTAAGACTTATTTACCGTTGTATGGATCCTGGTGGCAACTGAGATATGGGTAATTTCATGGATTGTTCCAAGCAATCTGTTGAATTACAATTCGAGCCTGTGGATTTCCCTTCGTGGAAATCGAGGTCGTTTCAGTTGGTATCGGAGCCATACTTGACTGTAGGACGAGACCCATAGAAAATGGACGTTAGAATAGGAAGCCAGACTCTCTTTCGGTTATATTACCGACCTTGCATTCACTTTTTATGCAATGGCTTATCTAATACAAGGACCTGCTAATCCGTTTCTTGAAAAATTCGCAGATGACCAGCCTTGGACCACCACTTTGTCCACTGCACGGCGGCACTATTGAGATCCCGATCAACGGAAGGAACCACGACGGATTTGCCATGGTACTACGCCAGGTGCTGGAGGAGCTGGGAGCACCGTCTGGCCAGATCCAGTACTTCAGCCGAGGGAAGCTTGTCGAGGCTGAGAGGTTTGAAGGACCTGTCACTACCAGAGTTGAGACACCCGTCAGCCTGACCCTTCCAGGAATGCCGGTTTTTACTGACTACACTGCTGGAGAGACTGTGGAGGACGGAGTACAGTCTGTCTCCCGCAAGGTACTACGCGCCGTTGTGTACACAGCATACGAGTACCTTAAGGGGACCCACTTCCGTCTGCTACCTCAGGCCTTGGAGCTGCACCCTGACCCCATCCAGAGGATTCTGTACACCGGCTAGATCGTTCAGGCCGAGACTGACCCTTGCCTACGCACAGTGGCACACCACCTCCAGGAGCAGGACGAGTTCATCAGCTCATTGGAGCAAAGGAGGCGGCGTGACCGAGCACGCATGGCAGAGGTCGAGGACAGTTTGCAGAAAGGGACTCAGACCCTGGAGAGTTTGAGCAGGGCAGTCACTGACTTGCAGTTGGAGATGCAGCGCCGTGATGAGTTACACCGAGCCGAGATCGCCGACTTGCGAGACAAGGTCGGAGATTTTGGGCTTCGCAATGACTACCTGAACAGCAGAGTGTTGGAATTACAGAGGAGGCTGGACGACAAGGAGAGAGCACTTGCTGAGAGGGAGCAGAGGAGCAGAGACAGGGTAGTCGAGATGATCACGCTGCGTTCCAGGATCAAGGAGTTGGAGAAGCAGTTGGAGAAAGCCGAGGACAAGTCCACCCGCAACCAAGGGATTCTGATCGACCGCGTGAAGATGGTGGAGTTCCTAAAGGACAAGCTACGGAGGACAGAGACAGCTTGGAAGCAATCCGACGCCAGGAGAGCTATTGAGGTCCGGAAGGTACAGAGTTCGCTTCCCCCACTGGAGATGGTGAAGCCCCGGGAGGGAGACTTCCGCATACCACCCACTACGCTCAACCTGAGAGCGTGTCCGTCTCAAAGGATGCAGGAGATTGAGGCCACTCCAGAGCTAGCAGTAGCACTCGACTATGTCAAGCGCCTGACCATGACCGACGACGAGATCGAGGCAGAGGATAGCCGCATACCCGACGCCGTACTTGACCTTATGCACCAGTAGCTTATGGGACCCTGCGTGGCCCTTAGACTAGTAATACCATGAATTGTCCTGTCATTGGCTATCTGCGCATAGCACGATCTTCTTAGCAGCTAGGAACATCCTTTATGTAATAATAACCATGTGATGAGTGACATTTGGATCTTATGCTTCTTATGGATTTTTATGCTTCTTTGGTTGAGTGTAGGATAGCATGAAAAATGTTTTAATTCATTTAAATCGTTGAAAACATCTAACTCCTACTTAAACTACTATAAGATTATTACTGCACGTAAGCATAACATACCTGTAACCCCGAGAGCAAACCCCATCCTAACTAGCTCGCCCTTAGGAACCTTCAGAAGCATTTACATATGTAGGGGAGTGATAATCACAATCGAGGGACTTGACTTTCGAGCTGACCTAACCCTATTACCCTCCAATAGCTTAGATGTCATCTTAGGCATGGACTGGCTAACCAAACACCGGGGAGTGATATCTTGTTCACCTAGATATGTTCAGGTAACCCACCCTTGGGGAACAGCTGTCCGATGTGTACCCCAAACCGAGAGAGTCCAAGCCCTCCTATGTGCCCTGGAGACTAAAGCAGATAAGACAGAGCTGACATTCAGAGATGTGCCAGTAGTCTGTGAATTCAATGACGTATTTCCAGAGGAGTTGCCAGGAATGCCACCAGATAGAGATGTGGAGTTTGTTATAGAGCTGATGCCAGGGACTGCACCGATTGCCAAAAGACCCTACAGAATGTCGGCTGATGAGTTGAAGGAACTCAAGAAGCAGCTGGGAGAATTACTGGAGAAGGGTTTCATTAGGCCAAGTGCTTCGCCCTGGGGATCTCCCGTTTTGTTTGTCAAGAAGAAGGATGGCACGATGAGGATGTGCATCGACTACCGGAATCTGAATGCGGTTACAGTCAAGAATAAGTACCCATTGCCCCGCATCGATGATCTGTTAGATCAATTGAGTAAGGCCAAGTACTTCTCAAAGATCGATCTCCGATCAGGGTATCATCAGATGAAGATCAGGGAAGAAGATATCCCGAAGACTGCATTTGTCACTAGATATGGACAATATGAGTGCACAGTAGTCTCATTTGGACTCACTAATGCTCCGGCATACTTCATGAACATGATGAACAAGGTCTTCATGAATGAGCTAGACAAGTTTGTGGTGGTATTCATTGATGATATATTGGTTTATTCAGCCACAAAAGAGGAACATGAACATCATCTGAGGACCGTATTGGAGAGGTTGTCTCGCAACCAGCTATACGCCAAATTCTCCAAGTGCGAATTCTGGCTTGAGGAAGTTGCTTTCCTTGGACACGTACTGTCAGGAGAAGGAGTCGCAGTAGACCCAGCCAAAATTGAAGCTGTGAAAGAGTGGGAACAACCCTGTAATGTGTCAGAAATCAGAAGCTTTTTGGGACTTGCAGGATACTATCGCAGATTTATTGAGAATTTCTCCAAGATTGCAAGACCCATGACCAACCTGCTGAAGAAAGAGAACAAGTTTATATGGACTCCTGAATGTGAGAAGAGTTTTCAGACCTTGAAGGAGAAGCTCACTACTACACCTGTACTAGCCCTGCCCGATATTCACAAGGATTTTGTTGTATATTGTGATGCCTCTCGGCAAGGTTTGGGCTGTGTACTAATGCAAGAAGGAAGAGTGATAGCTTATGCCTCAAGACAGTTGAAGGAGCATGAGCAGCGATACCCAACTCATGACCTAGAACTTGCAGCCGTGGTACATGCACTCAAGATTTGGAGACACTATCTGATGAGCAACAAGTGTGACATCTACACTGACCACAAGAGCCTGAAGTACTTCTTCACTCAGGAAGATCTGAATATGAGGAAGCGCAGATGGCTAGAACTCATCAAGGATTATGATCTTGAGATCCATTATCACCCAGGAAAGGCCAATGTTGTCGCTGATGCACTTAGCCGCAAAAGCTACTGCCATACCCTCATCCCCAACTCTATGCCACCTGAGCTTAGGAGAGAGTTCGACGCATTCCAGCTCGAGGTAGTCTCCTATGGCATGCTAAATGAGCTTCGCGTCGAGTACAATCTCACCTCACGAATCCGTGAAGCACAAAAGAACTGTCCTGAGATAGACTATATCCGTGGTTTGATGAAGCTGGGAAGAGGCCCCGAATACCGAGAAGATGAGCAGGGAACTGTATGGTACAAGGATAGAATCTGTGTACCGACGGATTCAGCGATACGAGAAGAGATTCTGTCAGAAGGCCATGACTCCAAATATTGCATTCACCCAGGGTCAGCCAAGATGTACCATGATCTAAGGAAGCACTTCTGGTGGGAGAATATGAAGACAGACATTGCAGGGCATGTAGCCCGATGTGATACATGCAATAGAATCAAGGCCGAACATCAGAGACCAGCAGGGTTGCTACAACCAGTTGAGATACCAGAATGGAAGTGGGAGTGCATATCCATGGACTTCATAATAGGACTGCCCCGATCCGAGCATGGATATGATTCTATATGGGTAATAGTGGACCGTCTAACCAAAGTTGCACATTTTATACCGGTCAAAAGGAAATATAGAGTCGAAAAGCTAACAGATCTGTACGTATCAAACATTTTGAAGTTACATGGGGCGCCTCTGAGTATTATATCTGACCGAGGCTCACAGTTCGTATCACAGTTCTGGAAATCCTTGCACAAGTCCATCGGAACCAAGCTCGACTATAGCACCGCATACCACCCGCAAACGGATGGGCAAACAGAAAGAGTGAACCAGATTCTCGAGGACATGTTACGAGCTTGCGTATTGAGGTACAAGGAAGGATGGGAGAGCTGTCTACCCCACGCCGAATTCTCATACAACAACAGCTATCAAACAAGCCTCAAGATGTCACCGTTTGAAGCATTGTATGGGAGACCCTGTAGGACCCCACTAATGTGGTCAGAACCAGGTGAGAGGACATTCTTCGGTCCTGCTAAGATTGTGGAAGCAGAAGAAGGTGTTGCCCAAGTAAGAGAGAATTTGAGGATTGCACAGAGTAGGCAAAAGAGCTATGCAGATAGAAGACGTAGAAAGCTTGAGTTCGAGGTTGGGGATTATGTCTACCTCAAGGTATCTCCACTTCGTGGCACTGTCAGATTCCACGTTAAAGGGAAATTGGCACCAAGATATGTTGGGCCATACAAGATCTGTAAAAGGGTTGGAAAGCTTGCTTACAAACTAGAACTACCGGAGGAATTATCTGGAGTACACCCCGTGTTCCATGTCTCGCAATTAAGGAAGTGTTTGAAGCTTCCCGAGGAGCAAGTTCGTACGGATGCATTAGACCTGCAAGACACACTTGAATACAAGGAACATCCGATCAAGATCTTAGCATAGGATACAAAGGAGACTCGAAACAAAACCATTCCGATGTGCAAGGTACAGTGGAGCAATCACACTGAAAGGGAAGCTACGGGGGAGAAAGAATCGGACTTGCGGATTATGTTTCCTTATCTCTTCGATGGGTACGTTAACTCTGAATCTCGAGGTCGAGATCCTAATGAGGGGGGAGGACTGTAACAACCCTAAAAATCCACACAACCTAAAAATCCCAACCAATTAAAATTTTTCATTTATTTATTGTGAAAACCCATTTTTCTTGTGCAAGCATATAGGTTTCATTATGAAATTGGTAAATAAAGGGGTGTAGTTTGCATTTTAATTCCAATCACATAGAATAATAACTTATGCATCACATTTGGGATTTATTGCAATTTATGTTTGTATTTACTCAATAAATTAAAATGGGCAATATATGTATATATACACTAAACTGAAAACAGAAAAGGAGAAAGAGAGTTCGGCCAGCCAGTCAGCCCGAGCCAGCCCGACCTTCCTCTCCTCATCTCACCGCGCGCGGCCCACGTCGCGGCTCGGCAGCGCACGCGCGCGATCGGCACACACGCGCTCGCGCTCGCGCTCGCTGCCAACCCGGCCCCGCCTGTCAGCCACTCTCGCCCCCACTGTTCTTCTTCCTCACGAAGGCGACGCGCCTGCCGGGGGTGTCGCGCGAATGGCGTGACCCCGGTCCCACAGCCGACAGCATGGCAGAGCCCTGGACCCCCCTGTTCCCCTCCTGTCCCCTCCTTTCTTGGCCGCCAAGCGAACCCGCGCCATCCGGAGCCCTAGATCCACTCGAGCCACGGCCCTTCGATCGGCCGAGCGCAATCGAGACCGTTCGCCATTGGAGCTGGCCAAGCTCGCCTATAAATTGGAGCACCCCGAAGCCCTACCCTCATTTCCCCTCGCCGCCACCGCAGCACAGACCGGCACACCGCACCAAGCCGAGAGAGAGAGCATAGGAGAAGGGCGGAGCAGAGGAGGAGAAGCTGCCGGAGCGCCGCCGCCGCGGAGCACGCCGGAGCCGGACACGGAGGAGAAGCCGAGCTACGGACGAGGAGCGGCACGGCACTGCGATCGCTCTGCACGGCTCCGACTCGCCACTGCACCGCCATCCTAGCTTCACCGACACCACGGTGAGCCACCGCACGCCATGTCCGAACCTTGCCCTGCTTTTGCCATGGCGTTCCACCCTCGGGACGCGCAGGCACGAGCCTATACCGGCTCGGGAAGATCACCTGCACCATGCACTCACTCGACCAGCCAAAACCCCCGGATTACAAGCTTGCTAGACCGAGAACGCAGCACGACGCGTTCTCGGCGGAGCGCGCTCACCACCGACGCGTTCCGACGCCGAATCACCCGTTCCGAGCAATCCGACTAGCACCCGTACAGGTTAGAACGTCGTGGAGCACCGCCACGACCCCCTTGAGCTAGCTACGCGGATCTAAGCGCTAGAGGAAGCCTGAATCGCCCTGGCCGCGTGCGCCGCGACCTTACCGGAGCGCCGCCGCGAGCCGTAGCCAAAAGAAGGTCATGCCATGGCTAAGTTCGCCACCAGAGTGTTGTATGCCTCTCTGGCCTCACCAATTTGACAAGACCGCATTCGATTGAACCAATACTTGGTCGTAGCCGCGATGCCGCTTTCCGCCGTCGTCGGCGACACGCCGCCGCCACAACCGAGCACCTTGGAAAGCTCGGTAGCCAAAATTGGTAGTTGGTATACCATCGCCTTGGACCCTGGACGCGTATACATCTCCTAGAAGACCTCCTTAGCCCCGCCGGAACCTCACCGTCGCGACGACATCGCCGCCGACAGGTTCCGCCTCGCCTAAATCCGTTCCGAGTACCCCCGGACGCCTCGCGCTGCGAAGAAAGGCCGCCGAGGTTCGCCAAGTCTGCCTCGGCACCGCCGCTAGATAGCCGAGCCCTGTCTTGCCGAAATATGGCCATCGCCGCCCTGTCACCGACCGCCACACCGGAGAGACACCGCCGCCTTGAACAGACGCCCTGGAACCCTGCTAGCACTGAATCTCCGATTCGCCCGAGCCTCCCCAGGAGAGCTCGGGAGAGCAGCCCCTTCGGCGCCCAAATTTATGATTCGCCCGAGCCTCCCCAGGAGAGCTCGGCAGAGCAGCCCCTTCGGCGCCCAAATCTCCGATTCGCCCGAGCCTCCCCAGGAGAGCTCGGGAGAGCAGCCCCCTCGGCACCCGAATTTCCGATTCGCCCGAGCCTCCCCAGGAGAGCTCGGGAGAGCAGCCCCTTCGGCGCCCAAATTTCCGATTCGCCCGAGCCTCCGCAGGAGACCTCGGGAGAACGGCACCCTCAGCACCCAAATGTCCGATTCGCCCGAGCCTCCGCAGGAGACCTCGGGAGAACGGCACCCTCGGGCACCCAAATTTCCGATTCGCCCGAGCCTCCGCAGGAGACCTCGGGAGAACGGCACCCTCGGGCACCCAAATTTCCGATTCGCCCGAGCCTCCGCGGGAGACCTCGGGAGAACGGCACCCTCGGGCGCACCAAATCTCCGATTCGCCCGAGCCTCCCCGGGAGAGCTCGGGAGAGCGGCACCCTCGGCGCCCCGAATCTCCGATTCGCCCGAGCCCCGCCGAGCTAAACCGAGCTACACCGAGCTCCGCCGAGATACCCCCAACCACAGCCGAGCTACCCCCGACCACCGCCGAGCTCCGCCGAGATACCCCAACCACAGCCGAGCTACCACCGACCACCGCCGAGCCACGCCAACTCCAGCAACTCTCTGGGAACCAGCATCGAACACCTGGACGACCATCGGGTCTGTGTTCTGTTGAGGCGCCACATGCCGCACTACTGGACCCGCGCGCCACATCCCGAGCTGCCCCTGATTAACCGACTAGTTTTCCCATTTTCAGAAAATAGGATAATCTTCGGAAATTCATAACTTATTCGTACGATGACCAAAAATTGCGCACCATATATCAAAATTCTCAGAAAAATGAGATCTACAATCTAAGACTATGTTTGTGTGTATTTGGCTCTTTGTTTTATTGGATTTTTCTGAAATACTCTATAGGAGTCGCTGACGCGACTATTTCGTGTTCGATTTCAGAGCCGGAGGAGGATCTGACTAAGGAAGACGACCACGAGTACTTCCAAGAGCTAGGAGACGACTACGAAGGTGCCACGTCCCACCAAATCCTTAGATCCTATTACGCATTGCAAATGACATTGTTGCTATTGCTTTATGATTATGTATGGATTGGTTGCATGGTAGTATATTTGAATTCCCTGCCTTGATAAGACTTTACCCTGCTATCCGCAGTTAGGTTAGCTGCTGCTTATTTTACTGTTACTCTTCCACTACTTACTACTTGCTATATGCTATGTGGTGGAATTGGGACGGTGTATATCTGATTATAACTACTGGGAGAGAGTGCTGCGTGCGTCTTGGGTGCGTGGTAAGGGTTGATGTCGACCAAGTGGGATGTGAGACGAGCCCATGGGGCAAGTCGTGCCGGGGGTGCAACCTGGGCATCCCCAAGCGAGATACCTGTGGCGGGTAAAGTTGTTGAGGAGGTTCCGGGTGGGATAGCCTTGGTGGTTTGAAGCCCGTGGACGGAGGTGCTGTGATGGCACGGGGAGAGTATCCCCTAAGTGGAGATGCCTGCTTGGTCAAACCTAGGATGGACTAGTTTCAGGTTCATGGGAATCCTTTTCTACTCACTCGCTTCTGATGGGCGGGAGACGGCTGGACTACTTGGTAGGACGGTGCCACTACTGCTAGGTTGAAAGGTGATAAGGGTGGGCGGAGACGGTCGATGGGTTCCCGTTCCGTCCTAGATGCACAGTACCACTGGATGGGCCCGGTACTGTGTCTCCCAGTCTCAGCATAACGGTGTAGGATCCGGAATATCCCAGGGCTGAGTGGTAGGGTGGCATAGACCTAGGCAAGCAAGCACCCGGAATTCTGCCTAGGTGTTTGCGCAACACCTATGATGGCTAATCTTGTGAGTAGTGAAACCTCTGCAGAGTGTACGGTTGATCGATCGATACATATGCCAACCTGTTGGCTATGGACCTTTCCTGTGAAGCTTCTACTAGTGTAGTGAGTGTTCTCTTCTCCCCCTGGATGACATTTTTCCGGCAGTGTACCCGTTGTGGTAGTGTGCCGCTGAGATAGGCCCGAGAGGGAGTTGGGCCTGTCGAATGAGAGTGAGGTGTGGGTAAGTGAGGTGTGGTGATGGGAAAAGGGATGATGGTGTTAACTGGTGATAAAACTTGACTAATTAAAACATTGATTACAGCTGCATAGGAAAACCTCAGCCTATAGGTCTGCTTGTTTAGCCTTGCATCCACTTTCCACAAAGCAAATGCTGCATAGGTGGGCTCCGTGGCCAGTACAAATCGTACTGATAAATTTGCTGTCAGGTGACGAGAATGAGTACGACTTCGAGGGAGATGATGACGAGGAATAGGGTCACGTGCTACACTCAAGTTGGCCGTGAAGGATGAATCGCTTCCGCATCTTCCAAAGCTTCTCTGATTGTTGATTCCGCCAGTGTGGCGATGTAATAAATATTTATGTAAGACTTATTTACCGTTGTATGGATCCTGGTGGCAACTGAGATATGGGTAATTTCATGGATTGTTCCAAGCAATCTGTTGAATTACAATTCGAGCCTGTGGATTTCCCTTCGTGGAAATCGAGGTCGTTTCATCATGTGATCGGGTATTGCTGAATGAATGATCCTTGGGGTATGAAATGTTTGAAATCCTTCGAGATTTCCGGACTACCGGGTTTATATTGGCTCAAGTGCGACTGGATTGCGGCGAAAATACGATCGTTGTACTTGTGCTCGTATAAATTGGTCGGTTCTGTGACAGAAGTGGACAAAGCTAAGATCAGTGTAATAGAGCAACTTCCACCACCCACGAATGTTAAAGGAGTAAGAAGCTTCCTAGGCCATGCAGGTTTTTATGGGAGGTTTATTAAGGATTTTTTGCAGATAGCTAGACCTTTGACTAGCCTTCTAGTTAAAGACATTCCTTTCAATTTTGATGATAAATGTCTTCAATCCTATTACATTTTAAAGAAAGCTCTAGTTTCGGCTCCAATCATACAACCCCCTGATTGGAACCTGCCTTTTGAAATCATGTGCGATGCTAGTGATTTTGCTGTGGGAGCCGTCCTTGGTCAAACTAAGGAGAAAAAGCATTATGCTATCTCCTATGCTAGTAAGACCCTGACAGGACCCTAGCTTAACTATGCAACCATAGAAAAAGAGCTTTTAGCCGCTGTCTTTGCAATAGACAAGTTTAGATCTTACTTGGTAGGAGCCAAGGTGATTGTCTACACTTACTATTCCGCCTTGAAATATCTACTCACCAAGAAAGATGCTAAACCCCGCTTGATCCGCTGGATCTTACTCCTTCAAGAGTTTGATCTAGAAATCAGGGACAAGAAGGGAGTAGAAAACTCCGTAGCAGACCACTTGTCTCGTTTGCAAGGCCAAGACAAAGACAACCTTCCTATAAATGACTTCCTTCGCGATGACACTTTTTTAAGGGTGACTTATACCAATCCATGGTATGCCAACATCGTAAACTTTATAGTCACTGGCTATGTTCCGCCAGGAGAAAATAGGAAGAAGTTGCTTTACCAAAGCCGGACTCATTTATGGGATGACCCCTATCTCTATCGAGTCTGTGATGATGGATTCCTTAGGAAATGTGTCCCTCTGGAAGAAGCAACTAAAATAATAGAAAGGTGTCACTCCGCTGAATACGGAGGACATTACGGAGCCTTTCGAACACATGCTAAAATCTGGCAGAGTGGATTTTTCTGGCCATCTATGTATGAGGATACAAAGGACTTTATCTGATGATGTGCCCGATGCAAGAAACATGGCAACATTAGTACCCGAGATGCCATGTCACTTACAAACAATCTACAAGTACAGCTATTTGATGTTTGGGGAATAGATTACATGGGACCATTCCCTAAATTTGGTCATTTTGAATACATCTTAGTGGCAGTGGACTATGTGTTTAAATGGGTAGAAGCCATGCCTTGCCCCTCAACAGATGCCAAAAATGCCAAAAGAATGTTTGAAGAAACCATCTTCCCCAGGTTTGGAGTTCCTAGATTGGTCATCAGCGATGGAGGATCCCACTTCATAGATAGAAACTTCAGGAAATATCTGACTGATCAAGGAATCCAACACCATGTAGCCACACCATATCATTCCCAAACCAGTGGCCAAGCTGAAACCTCTAATAAGCAAATAAAGAACATTCTACAAAAGAAGGTGGAAGAAATGGGAAGGGGATGGCCTCATAAGTTACATGATGCCCTTTGGGTGTATCGAAACGCATATAAAACCCCAATAGGCATGTCCCCTTATCAATTGGTCTATGGCAAGACTTGCCACCTTCCCGTAGAACTTGAGTTCAAGGCACATTGGGCCATCAAGAAATAGAACATCGATTTCGAGATGGCTGGACGAAATAGGAAGATGCAAATCTCCGAATTAGAAGAATGGAGAGAGAAAGCCTACCATAGTCTTAAAATATATAAAGAACGGACTAAAAGATGGCATGATAAAAGGATCAAAAAGAAGGAGTTTCACCCAGAAGATAAGGTTTTACTCTTTAACTCCCGAGTCCGCCTTTTTGGTCATGGGAAGTTGCGGAGTAAATGGGGGGGACCATTTAAGGTGGTAACAGTATCACCTAATGGTGCCATCACACTAGAAAGTGATGATGGCCAACTTTTTAAGGTGAATGGTCAACGCCTTAAAGTTTACCATGAGATGGAAGAGGAAGGAGAAATAGATGTAGTAGAGTTCATAAATCCTGAACACTACCTCTTTTAATTAGAAGCATCCTATTTGCCCCTAAAATCGCTTAAAGGCCCAATGAAAACTATGAAGAAAGCCTTCCAAGAGTACCTAGAGGGACGTGGGTGGGCAAACCTCACCAGAGGCGGCCGCACCCTCATTGGTGGTGCCCACCCCCCTATTCAGCGAAAACGTGATCCTTTGACACGTGCTAGATGATCCACGGTTGGTGCAACATTCCTTCACGTGAATTTCGAAAAGATTTGCCTGGAATATTGCAAAGAAGGCCTATCTTTCCACCATGACCATCTTCAAATAGCCAACTCCATCTCCCTCTTGACTCCGTGACCTTCCATCATTCAAAACCCATCTAGAACCCTTACCATGGCCTCCTTCAAGCGCAAGAGCATGTCACCCACCACGCTTCGCTTCCTAGTCGATGACGATGCATCCACTGACATCGTTGATGCAGTTTCACCTGCCATAGCACCTCCTCCTTGTGCCCCGATCGCGTCTCTAGCGCAGCAAAGCCCGAAGCTAGCTAGGGGGCGGCGGGCGCCCCCACTTTTTGTCGGCCATGCTCCCCTGCGATCCCAGCATATTCCCCTATGTCAGGAATGGCCGGGAAGAGGCTCCGTGGTGATCTGCACGCTCCTCCTACCACCGGAGAGGTCACCCCGAAAAAGGCGCTGACCTATCCCACAGAGAAGGATCTCCCCACGCCAACTCCTCAGGAGAAGGCAATGGTGTCGATCTCCAACTCTGACTCCCTGATAGACAGCACAACCCGCAGCACAACTCCCAATCCAAAACGACAGAAGTACGTTGTCTCGGTCGTCGCTTGCCGGATGGCCAAAGCCTTCCCGATTCCAGCGACTCCAAGACACAGGAGGGATCGCTGTCCGCCCCTTCAATTTGCCGCCATCGCACCCTGCCACCGATAGGTGTGCCGGGAGAAATGGAACATAGTGGAGGGAATGACGCCACCGTAGAGGGCCTCTTGGCCCAAGTGAAGAAGGTGAAGGACGAGAACAAGGCCTTAGAAGATAAGCTGGCTGAGCACGAAATGTGGCGCTTGGATGTGGAGGATAGGTTCACCATGCTGCGCAAGGCGTGCACCTCCAAAATAAAGCGCCTCTACAAGGCAATGGGGCATGAGGACCTTTATGAAGCCCCAAAGGACTAGACTAGAATCTCATAGGTGCTTGCTTTTGATTTGATTAGTTTAATTATTCTTAGTTCGTTTGCTCTAGTTCGATGTTTATTTGAATTCAATTAGTTTTTGTATTAGCTTGAGATAAATAAAAAGAACCTATGATTGTTTTACTCCATTTGTTTGTCGGTCCGCTGGTGTTTTCCCACCAGTCGGGCCTTTATCACTTTACATTTCCCTTCTATGAATAAAGATTAGAAATACCAAAAGAGAAAGTGTTAGGGAAAACACCAACACCATACCAAACTGCCGAGACAAGTACCTAAGCAGCCTAAAAAAGGTGGAACGTGACTAAAGGATGCCATCCGAGGCCTTTTGGCCCAAGCAGTAGGGCGGGCACCCCCCTCAACAAGGCGGGCGTCCAGCCTCTGGTGCCCAACACGACCAGCTTCGCACACAGCGCAGGTATGACTCCTTCACAATTGTTTTTGTCAGTTTATTTTGAGTTATTTAATCCATAAATTCTCTTGAAACGTTAAAACAAACTTGTCACCCTATAGTTAAAAAGTTATCCTGAAAACCATGCCATACTTTGAGATATGATTTGTATAAGCTTTGTTCTTGTCAAATGCCTATAACTTGTGATCTACTCAATTTAGTATGGTCTTCCTTACTTGTTGATTAGTGTGATATAGTAATGTCTAGTGTTGTCCATTCTTTACCGTGGAGAATATTTATTGAAAAAAATGAATGAATTCATTACTCCTCATATGTGATAAAATACCTACCAAGGCCAAAAAGAGTAGCATAGGAAAACAACCATATAGCTCTTTTGACTATACTTTGAGTTTTGCCAAGCCTAATTAGAGAGTTTTGTCATGCCTCAAGAACCAAGATTCCATGCACCCTTGAGAGAAATTCCACATAAGAAGTATTCTTCCACCTCATGATTCCATCATTCTCCTATGCCCAATAAGAAAAGATCCCATGAAACTTCAATCTCAGGGACATCGCTAACAAAAAAGAAGAGAGCAAGTGCTCTGATGAAAAGAAGAGAGCGAGTGCTCTGATGAAAAAAAGAGAGCGAGTGAAAGAAGAAAGAAAGTAAGCCATGATCCCTTGGGAATTGGAAGAGGGATGGATCAAAGAGTGAAAGCATATCCCAGATACCACCACATATCTTGGTTAGAGAGCATGACTCAACCCTCCTAGGATCTTTTGTTTGGCTTAGCAAAATAAGTAAATCAAAGATGCTCATTTTATTCCACACACCTTGAGCTCCACAAAAAGCCTTAAGATAGATGTGAGTACTCTCATGAAAACGAAAAAAAATACACTATGAGTGTATGAGAGTCTCATATGAGGAGATAATGAATCATATTTTCTTTGAAAAATTAAAAAGCTCAAAGGTAAGATAGGACTCACCAGTTTATAACCATTCCACTTCTCAAGAACCGAAGGTATGATCTTAGCCATCGGAAAGATCATAAGTCTAGGTATGAGATTACAGAACAATGTTTATACTTGATCGAGTTTAGAAGAAAAGCATGAGTCTGCACTAAGTAAATTGCTCGGGACGAGTAAGAGTTTAGTGTGGGGGAGTTTGTTGACGGCTGCTAACGCCTCAAAATACCGTCAACATAACAAGATAAAAGTGACAAAATCCATGCAAAAGATGCATATTATGTTTGAATTTTACTCGGTTCCACTTGTACTTGGAAAATTATGAGTGCAGGTATAAAACAGGTGAAAATAAAGCGAACCAAGGCACATATGAGCAATGCAACTGATGGGAGCCAGGTAGGAGCCAAGTCACAGGGTGCCTGCCCTGTTGAACAGGGCACCCGCCCCCCTCCTGGTGCCATTTGCACCCTGCCACATCATGGATCCGTGGCTCATCTCCAAACAAGTTATGGCACGTTGATTCATCATCAATGGCTGAGAAACATTGCACTCGAATCTGGGAGCCCTCTGGACAGGGCACCCGCCCTGTCAGGATGGCCTACCTCGACCACAATCCGAGGGAGAGGCACCTATGTCCTTGCAACCGTCCATTTGATGTCGGTTTTCATCCAAGGGAGATCAAATGATGAGCCAAGGATTAATGGGCCGACATGTCATCCCCTACGGGCCACAAACCGTCTTTCCAAGCAGAAACCGACGTGCCAACCGACTTGGGAGAGTGATGGAGGGCCGTCGGATGCGAAAGGCGGTGGATCATAGGGCGGCCTTCCTACCCACCTGGGCGCCCGCCGCCTCACCTGCTCCGAACCGACTCCAAACTCCCCTACAAGTACCCCAGGGGTCCCTAAACACTATAAATAGGGGTCATTTGATCAGTTGTAAGCAGACTATGAAGCTTAAGTGAGATAGATACATAGATACAAAAGATAGTCTCAAGTAGAATGTCTAGTACCTCTACACATTAGAGAGTGAGAGAGTCACTTCTCTGAAGAGAAGAGCAGGAGTCTGAGGAGGAGTCGGGTTTGTCGGCGACTTCTTCAATGGTATACCTCTGCGCTTCTTTATGGTAATAAAGTCCCACCTTTCTATTTAATTATTGTTATACTTTAAGTATTTGTTTGCTTGTCTCACTGCTTGGTTAGAGTGCTCTTGTTCTTGGATCCGAGTTAGAGTAGTAAGCTTATAGATTAAGCGCGGTGCTTAGGCTATATCTTACCCGTGAGTGCGGCTAGGCCCACGGATAGTAGTGGTAGGTTCTAGGTGGTGACAGCCCTAGGATCCTCTGGATTCCACCACGTTCGGTCTAGTTTTATTAGCGTAGAGCTTTGGTATGTACAGTGCCTAATCAGTCCTACCCTAGGCGAGTTTAGGACTTTGCATGCTCACAGTAAATAAGTCTTGGTATATCATATAATTATTCGGGGCTATCATTCAGAACTTCTCTTTCTACCCTATCCTTAGATCTCATCTCTTATCACACACGTTCCCTGTGGATTCGATACAACCTGGGACTACTCCTAGGGAAAAGCTATATCTGACAGCCGTGAGCTTGTGGTCCTTTTCGTGTGCCACCCCAGGTGTCAACACTGCTCAGAAAGAAAGGAAGGGAATCAAGCAAATCAAGGAAAAAGTCCAAGCCGGTAATGTGGATTGCTTCAGGATTGATGATGAAGGTGTTGTATAATTCAAGGATCGGCTAGTTGTTCCCAAGGTTGCTGGGTTACGTTAGACAATCCTCGATGAAGCACATTTGACAAGATTCTCCATTCATCCAGGAAGCAATAAAATGTACCAGGACCTGAAACAGAAATTCTGGTGGACCAAGATGAAAATAGAAATTGCTGAGTACGTAGCTAGGTGTGGCACATATCAAAAGGCAAAAGCTATGCATATGAAGCCTGGGGGAGAACTGCAGCCATTGCCTATCCCTGCATGGAAGTGGGAAGATATTAGTATGGACTTTATCAAGGGTTTTCCCAAGACCGCAAGAGGTTTTGATTCCATCTGGATGATCGTGGATCGCCTTACCAAAGAAGCTCTTTATGCTAGTCAAGACACTTTATCCTGCCTCTACCTATGCAGACCTATACATAAAGCATGTTTTGAAGCTTCATGGGGTACCCAAGACTATTGTTTTGGATCGAGGTACTTAGTTTATCTTGAATTTCTGGAAGTCTTTCCACAAGTAATTGGGGACAAAACTTCTGCATAGTACGGCGTACCATCCATCGACTGACAGTCAGATTGAGAGAGTCAACCAATTGTTGGAGGACATGTTGAGAGCATGTGCACTCACGTACACCACCACATGGGACGAAAGTTTGGCACTGGCAAAATTCTCGTATAACAGTAGTTATCAAGAAAGTATCAAAATGGCACCGTTCGAAGCAATGTATGGTCGTAGGTGTCGAACTCCACTAAACTGGTCTGAGCCTGGGGAAAGTGGTTCTTTGGAGTTGATCTGGTAGAGGAAACTGAAGAAAAGGTCAGGCAAATACAAAATAACTTGAAAGTGGCCCAATCACAACAGAAAAGTTACGCCGATCAAAGGCGTTGACCTTTGGCATTCAAAATAGGAGATTATGTCTACTAGAAGGTATCACTGATGAACGGTGTCAACCACTTCAGGATCAAAGGCAAGTTAGCCCCTCGTTACATCGGACCGTTCCAAATTTGGGGACGTTGTGGAAAGGTAGCTTACAAATTGAGATTGCCGGATCACCTCTCAGCAGTATGTCACAGAACCGACCAATTTATACGAGCACAAGTACAACGATCCCATTTTCGCCGCAATCCAGTCGCACTTGAGCCAATATAAACCCGGTAGTCCGGAAATCTCGAAGGATTTCAAACATTTCATACCCCAAGGATCATTCATTCAGCAATACCCGATCACATGACACATAAGTTCGCAACCGAATTTAAACATCAGAGTACAACATAGTCTTTTACACAAATAGGGTAGTAGCGGAAGTCAACATAGTTTTACACCACAGAGTTCGAATACGAGTACCATCACATGACCCTGTCACAGCATTCTTACAACAACTAAAGATAGATAATGACCCCGCCCTCGGGTCTAGTCTTCTTCGCCCGCAGGGGTGAAGCAGTTCCTGCAATACGCATAGAAAACTACACCATCTGCAACAATGGGAATAAAACCCTGAGTACTCAATTGTACTCAGCTAGACTTACCCGACAGGGAGTAAATAAAAAGACTCTCAAGGATATGCAAGGCTTATTTGGTGGAGCTCAGAGGGTAGCATCATTTTGCATCAAAAGCATTACTACAGTAGAACCTCAACTTATTCATTTTAATTGTGATAAGCTTCGATTTCAGTTAAACTATTTACTAGGATTAGCCACTATACTAAGCATTCACTGAATATTGTAGCAATCAATAAAACCATATGATTCCGATATCCACAGATATCAACCTCATCTCACCATAATCATTATGTTCAAGTTATTAGCCTCTACCTCACCAGAAGATCAGTTCAGTTTCTCACTAACCAGGAGAGATGGCGATTCGAATCGATTGTACCAGCTGGCAAATATGCCAATCACAAACCCTGTCAGCCGAGCCACTGGCTTCTTGGGCCACCGTTAAATCTTTCTGAGACATAATATGTATCGTGGGCTTGGAGGGGTCCATATTCTCAGAGACAAACCCACTTCCAGGATGCATCAGGTCCCTGACCTGCCCTTGGTAAGATGGTGTCTCCGCACATCCTTCCTACCTCCAGAATATGTCTGCCTTATCACGCCCAATTCCCGGCTCAGAAAGAAATACTCGGCTTCGCGGTCAGAACGACTTATCTGGCCAGCTATGTGACGACGTCTTTCAATCTCAACTGATGTCTGGTGGCCTCAGTCCTAGTCGGCCGCAAGCAGCACCGAAGACGGCATGACCTCAACCATGTCATGCGGCTCCCCGCTACCTAGCCTTGATTCTCTCATTAGACACTGTGGCATGGTGGCACATATAGTCCATCATGTGGAATCCAACCCCATCATCATTAGTAACCACCTATGCTCGCGAAGAACAGGAAATCCCTCGACTTCTACCGGTCTAAGCATGGCTAAGCATAAGATCGAACCCATCCCCTTGTCTAGTAATAACTTCAGGATCAAGTATAAGTGGACAAGGAATAAATGCAGCAACGGTATCATATCAACTCCTATACTTAAGTGCACAATCATACGATTTAATAAAGACCAGTGTATTTGTAAAAAGAGTAGGTGGAGACTTAGGAATGCTCCGGGGCTTGCCGTTCACAAAGTTAGCGGGTTGGTGATCAGGGCACTCTGGAAGTTCAGCCTCTTCTTCTTGTCCTTCGGAAACCTCGGGCACTTCAATCTCCGGCGGAACTCCCTCCTCCGGTGGATCGAATTGCAACAGTGTCACTCCTCCCGGCGATCCTGTATGCATGATATGCATATATGAGAACTGAGAATGCACATGAAATACAAGATAGAGATGCACGAATTAACCCATGATATGCAATCAGTTTAACAATCCACACTCATTTATTTCTTTCCTAGACAACCAACTCATACTCACCCTTCTTAAGCAAAGCATAGAACAATTTCTCGTCCCGGGTGAGAGATCTACAACCTGCACTTAATAATTAACATGCATCAACTAACCTACCACAACCAAAAGATATTTGCTTAGAAACAATTAAATAAACCCTAGCCTATAACTGGACCTACTGCTTACTGTGACCAGAAAAATCCATAGAAATTACAGTAGCTATTACACATCCAGATTAGCCTACCGACAAAATTTCAAGTCATTTGGACAAGTATAACAGTCTACACAAAAATAACAAGCAACCAGCCTTTTAAGCAATGGAAAAATACTTAACACAGTGAAAAGTATCAAACAACAGATTTCCTAATTTTCTTAGCTTCTTTCCAACATAACATAGCCCAGGAAAAATATTCATGTCCATAACCTTAACACATTAAGCATGGTGATTTTTGCAAGATTAAAGCATAAAAGGCACATTATACTAGACATCATATAAATAACAGTGAAACACCAGCAAACATATTTTTCATAGATTCTACTTCCCTAAACAAGATGAATGCAAGTGGAATCACATTTTTAGCACATTCCTGCAATTACTTATGCATTTATCAAGTTTACAAGCAATTAACAATTTAATTATAACTGCACATAAAAAGTATTCAAAAAGTACATTTTATATTTTTCCTTGATAGAGCTCAGAAATACAAACACAACAAAATTTGGTTCACCCCCATTGGACATTCCTAGCTCCAGATATGAATTTTGGAAGGTTTTACACCTTTTTCTGGAAATTCATTTTATAAATCAAAAACCTAAACCCGATAGAACTGCTACGTGCACCCGGCTCAGTGAACCAGAGGCGCACCCGAACGGCTGACTCGCGGGCCTCGGGGTCGACCCGACCCCACGCGTCAGAGAGAGGAAACAGAGCCGCCGGCGCCGACGGCGAGGTCTCGCCGACGGCGAGGTCTCCGGCGACGCCGAGGCTACCTACCGACTCGCGGCAACGAGACGATCCCGATGGACCAACTGCCGAGGGTCGTACTCCACCGGAGTGAGCTCGACGGCGGCAATGGCGGACGGCGGTGGTCCGGCGAACTTGCGCCGGCCGATTCCGGCCGTTGCTCGCGCGGCCCGGCCTCGTTCCGTGTTCCTGCAACCCTAGCGGACCTGTGCGCGCGACTAATCGAACTATTGTGCACGGAAACTCACTGACCGCGCTCGCATGGCGGCACGGTGGCGAGCGGTTTCACGGCGAACTCGGGTTCCGGCGAAACCACGGCGAGGTAGATCTAACCGACGGTGTGGAAAGGATCTACGGCTAACGGAGACTCTTAGACGAGCAAAAGAGAGGGAAGCCGACCCCGGCATCGCCCTCGTCACGGCGACCCGAGAGCTCGGCGGCGCTCCGGCAATGGCGGACGGCGAGAAGCTCGCTGGAGCTGTACCTTAGGTCGGCTGAGGTCGGCAACGGGTCGGAAACGAAGAGCAGAGCAAGCCGCAGCTGCGCTGAGGGTGGCGCGGTCGGAGACGGCTCGGTGGCGGCGGATTTCACCGCGGCGGTCGCGGCGGAAATGGCGACGGCGGAGGGGAAAGAGGAGAGCAGCGAGCGAACAGAGGGCGAGAGAGCAGGGAGAGTGAGGGCGAGCGTGCGGGAGACAGCATTGCGTGTTCCCCTTTGTAAGCCGACCGCGCGGCAGCAACGACGGCGTACGGCGCCATCTGGCGGCCGAGGCCTGACGCGGTCGCGCGATTCGCTCGCGATTCGCCCGAGGGTCGAACTGAATCGGCTCCGATTCAGTTTCCGCGGACCCGACTGAAACTCGATTTTTATCGATCTATAACTCGCGATCCAGGGCGTTTCAGCGAAAACTTCACTAATATAAGTTGAAGAGCTATACGAGTAGATCATTTCTTATTAAGACACTTTACTCTAGTTCGTCCTGGATTGAGAGATACAAGTCGATGAACAGGGGTACACCGAAACTGAAAACCGGTTTAGACTTAGGAAAATTTGAAAACTTCCAAAACAGCTCCAAATCTGCACTAATTCAACTTTTTGACCTTCTTCCACTCATTTTCATGAGTTGACCCAAAAATAAAGTTTGTTGCTTATAAAATTCTACACAACTTTGATTTAGGGTGCACTGACATGCAGAATCTCTAAAATGCCCTTCTTGTTTGGTCAAACAGAATAGCTTTTAAAGGGCTCTCTAGTCAACTATGAGCTAGAGGGGTATTTTGGGGATTTCACCAACATGAACATTGTTCCAAATGTTATCCTAAACATGTATAAAGCATTTAGAACTGTAAACAAGCATCACATTTGCATGTCAATACATTTTGCATAATATGGACATATAAACAAACATATAGCGATAAAAGGGAATCAAATCCAATGCAATGATAATAATGCATGAAATGACATGATCTATGCTTGATGACATGCAAATGCAAGTGTGAAAATAGTAACTAACACTAGGGTGTTACACAGTACACAATGTATTCTATGTGTCTCAACTCAAGAAGTGTCTTCGAGTGCCTGATCAAGTTGTTGACGTTGAAGGAGTGGAATTCGATCCAGATCTGACGTACGCTGAGTATCCAATCTGAGTCCTGGATCAAAAAGATCGTGTTACCCGAAGAACCACAACCAGATGGTACAAGATCCAATGGAGTCAGCATTCCAAAGATAAAGCTACTTGGGAATCAGAAGACTACCTCGCACAAAACTTCCCCGAGTTCTTTGCTACTCTCTAGATGTAAATTTTCTGGTTATGTAATGTGTAAACCTTCTCTACTGGTTTTATGGTCAAGTTCAAACTAGGTTTACTTGACACGTTTTCTTTTCCATTACTTAGCCTTAAGTTTTAGTCATGTATCAAATCTCGGGACGAGATTTCTTTAAGGGGGAAGGGCTGTAACACCTCTGGTGTTACGGTTAATAAAACCTGCCATGTCATCATCATTAGCTGCTAATCATCCTGCATAAAACCCAATTACTGTGCATCAATTAAAATAAGTTTAATTCTTGCATATGATTATGCTTAGTCGAATGTAGAGTGATTTGTTATGCAAATGCTTGATTGATTGTGTATTTAAAGTTAATTTGGAAACTTAAAAGAAAAATTAATTTAAACCCTAAATCGGACTCCAAAACCCTAATTCAAAAACTAAAAGGATTTTGGTGTTTCTCCCTTTGTATAAGTTGTAGATCTTTTAAAATGGAACAACTTTTATTTTGGGTGATTCTGAAGTTCTGAAATAGAAATTTGAATTAAACCCTAATTACTACTTTGAAATTAAAATTTGAAACACTAATTTCAAAACCATCAAGAATCTGAGCAAACTTCCTTAAGGAAAGTTGTAGACCTTGACAGATAGAACAACTTTTATTTTTACAGATTTTCATGTTATTGAGAAAAATTTGGAGAATTTGATTGAATTGCAAATGAAATTCAAATAAGGGATCTACCCCCTTTCTGATAATTTCAAAATTATTTCAAATTTGAACTTGATTCAAAAAGCTAAAATGTTCTACATGAAATTCTCCACAACTTTCATTTTTGGTGTTTCCGCTGTTGCTAATTGGATAGGGCATAATTGGGCAATGTAGGGTTTGACCCCTTTGCACTGCTACAGTGTCGGGCCCCTACCTCGGCCGTGCGCACACGTGAGCGTGTGCCGCGCCGCGCGCCGGCGTCGTCTGGTCGGGCAGGGCCCTGTCGCCGTCGTGCCATGAGCGCTGGGGGCCCTGGAACCCGTCTCGACCTTATCCACACCTCCCCGGCCGCTTAAAGGCGACGAGCACCTCACCATTTTCTTCTTCTTCCTCGCGGTCCCCGGTGAGCTCGCCTCGGTCCGTGGTCAAATTCGCCCCCATCATTCCACCTCTGTCAAATTCGTCGTGCACATAGGTTCAACACCTCCTGGCACACCTCATTACCCCAACCGTACCACCTCTAGTCTTGTGGGTGTACCGGAACGCCCATCGTTCTTCTCCATGTCCAGTCAGAGCGCCGCCGTGAACCGCCTCGTGTCCAATCCTCTGTGGTGAGATTCTCCCCTTGTGTTGGTGTGTTCTTGGTAGTTGGTGACCTTGTGAAGCTTATGCGCCAGTTTGTGCATTGCTTCAGAGGGTTCAACGGAACGTCTCGGGGCCACCGTGTCCGTGCTGCTGCTCTCGCCACCATCTTCATGCTCCTTCTTCTACACCATCTCTGAGCCAATCAGATAGCCCATGCCAATCTCGGTGAGATCCTAGATCTCTCTGGCGCGTTATTTTGAACGCTACCGATTCGGTTTGCCTGGAACGCGACCGCGCTGCCGTGTCCGTGGCCGTCGGGCCGCCATGGGCGAGCTCGAGCTCGTCTGAGGCGGGTAGGTTGGAGGTCAAGTACTCAGGAATGTTTGTGGAACTTAAGAGACGCTTGGGGTGTGCTCGGTTCGCCGCGGGGGTCGCCGGCGGTGGGTTTCCCTATGAGCCGCCGCGTGCGTGCGTGCTCAGGGTTGCACTGTGCGTGAGAGTGAGGGAGAGAGTGGCTGACCGGTGGGGACTGCTCATCAACGTCGCAGTGGGGAAAAGGCAAGGGCGCGGGTGTGATTCGCCAAGTTGGGCCGGCCTGCGGGAGCTGGGCCGACTCGGGCCAGTTTCTCTTCTTGTTTTTTAGGAAATTTTCTAGGGTTTTCCTATTTTTATTTTTATGGCACAGTGTGGTATTTTGTTATTTTCATAGTAATTAAATTGCTATTGAAAAATTATGAAAATATTTGTGGATGCTCTCTGTGATATGTAGTATCTAATAAAAATATTAAATGTATGTTTTGAGCAATTTCTGTATGAACCAAAAATCAGTGTTTTAATTGATAAATGCAACTTTGAACAATTTTAGTAAATTACCTATTAATTCAAAAATCATGAAATTTATTTTGGTACTGTTTGAAGTTAAGACCTATCTGATGGTAGATTTTGGGCCCAAATGGAAATAGTCTAACTAAGTTGTTATTTAATGTTAGATTATTTGATTAATAAAATAAATAGAAAACAATAATCACTTAAGCATTGTGTGATTTTTGGATTCATTGTTGACCATGGGTCTTTCACTATGGTGATCCTTGACAAGATTAAGGTTGTTCCTAGGTAGTAATCATAGAGCTATGTAGCGGCTTTCTATGACTGTTAAAATGAGATTTTTAATTATTATCGATAGTTGGTTTTGTGGACTTGCAACGTTACCATAAAGGAAAGTTGTACTCAAGGTTGTACATGACTTATTACTGTACTCTGTGTTCAATATCATCTACATCATATTAAGCATGCATGATTGCATACGTGTAGTGACCGAAGCTGAGGAAGTCAAAGTTGAAAATTCTGCTGAAGAAGTGGTGCCCGAGGTGGTTTAGGGGTTGGACATCTACTGGACTGATCCCGATCCGACGCTCTACACGATCCAAAGCAAGCCCCGGTGCATTCAGCCCTTTCTTTGTGATTACAAAATGTTAATAACTTGAGTTAATCTACTGCATTAAGTTGATAGGAGTTGATTGATAATCCAATTGATGCATTACCATCCTTGACCACTGAAATACCATGAAACCATTTTAAAATAAAATGTTTGAAAACGCTTAGCCCTGCTTGAATAATTTAGATTTTGCACAAAACTGCTATTTTTGAGCTATTGTGATAATCTGTTGAATAATTCATGAAAAAGGGAGTTGGTAATGTTCTCGTTCGGTGGCTGTGCACCTGATCAGTACATAGTCACCGATTGGAAGGGATTTTCTGCTCGGTGATCGTAGCTTGGGTTAGAGTCCCAACACATTGTCACCAATGAAAAAGGGATTTGAAAACCATTTGGTCACCTTGTATTTGGGTTAGAGTCCCAATGCATTGTTTCCGACAGAAAAGGAATTAGGGACCGTTCGTTGTAGGCCTGCTGGATTGAGACTTTGCAACTAGCCACATACTCCGGAAAGCCCTATCTCTGGTGGCTCTACTACTTGAGCCGACGACCACGCACTGGGAGTGGAGAGATGGCGAGAGTAGTGTAACACCCTAGTGTTAGTTACTATTTTCACACTTGCAATTGCATGTCATCAAGCATAGATCATGTCATTTCATGCATTATTATCATTGCATTTGATTGGATTCCCTTTTATCACTATATGTTTGTTTATATGTCCATATTATGCAAAATGTGTTGACATGCAAATGTGATGTTTGTGTACGGTTCTAAATGCTTTATACATGTTTAGGATAACATTTGGAACAATGTTCATGTTGGTGAAATCCCCAAAATACCCCTCTAGCTCATAGTTGACTAGAGAGCCCTTTAAAAGCTATTCTGTTTGACCAAACAAGAAGGGCATTTTAGGGATTCTGCATGTCAGTGCACCCTTAATCAAAGTTGTGTAGAATTTTATAAGGAACAAACTTTATTTTTGGGTCAACTCATGAAAATGAGTGGAAGAAGGTCAAAAAGTTGAATTAGTGCAGATTTGGAGCTGTTTTGGAAGTTTTCAAATTTTCCTAAGTCTAAACCGGTTTTCAGTTTCGGTGTACCCCTGTTCATTGACTTGTATCTCTCAATCCAGACCGAACTAGAGTAAAGTGTCTTAATATGAAATGATCTACTCATATAGCTCTTCAACTCATATTAGTGAAGTTTTCGCTGAAACGCTCTGGATCGCGAGTTGTAGATCGATAAAAATCGAGTTTCAGTCGGGTCCGCGGAAACTGAATCGGAGCCGATTCAGTTCGACCCTCGGGCGAATCGCGAGCGAGTCGCGCGACCGCGTCAGGCCTCGGCCGCCAGATGGCGCCGTACGCCGTCGTTGCTGCCGCGCGGTCGGCTTACAAAGGGGAACACGCAACGCTGTCTCCCGCACGCTCGCCCTCACTCTCCCTGCTCTCTCGCCCTCTGTTCGCTCGCTGCTCTCCTCTGTCCCCTTCGCCGTCGCCATTTCCGCCGTCGCCATTTCCGCCGCGACCGCCGCGGTGAAATCCGCCGCCACCGAGCCGTCTCCGACCGCGCCACCCTCGGCGCAGCTGCGGCTTGCTCTGCTCTTCGTTTCCGACCCGTTGCCGACCTCAGCCGACCTAAGGTACAGCTCCAGCGAGCTTCTCGCCGTCCGCCATTGCCGGAGCGCCGCCGAGCTCTCGGGTCGCCGTGACGAGGGCGATGCCGGGGTCGGCTTCCCTCTCTTTTGCTCGTCTAAGAGTCTCCGTTAGCCGTAGATCCTTTCCACGCCGTCGGTTAGATCTACCTCGCCGTGGTTTCGCCGGAACCCGAGTTCGCCGTGAAACCGCTCGCCACCGTGCCGCCATGCGAGCGCGGTCAGTGAGTTTCCGTGCGCAATAGTTCGATTAGTCGCGCGCACAGGTCCGCTAGGGTTGCAGGAACACGGAACGAGGCCGAGCCGCGCGAGCAACGGCCGGAATCGGCCGGCGCAAGTTCGCCGGACCACCGCCGTCCGCCATTGCCGCCGTCGAGCTCGCTCCGGTGGAGTACGACCCTCGGCAGTTGGTCCATCGGGTTCGTCTCGTTGCCGCGAGTCGGTAGGTAGCCTCGGCGTCGCCGGAGACCTCGCCGTCGGCGAGCTCTCGCCGGTCAGCGCCGGCGGCTCTGTTTCCTCTCTCTGACGCGTGGGGTCGGGTCGACCCCGAGGCCCGCGAGTCAGCCGTTCAGGTGCGCCTCTGGTTCACTGAGCCGGGTGCACGTAGCAGTTCTATCGGGTTTAGGTTTTTGATTTTATAAAAGGAATTTCCAGAAAATGTGTAAAACCTTCCAAAATTCATATCTGGAGCTAGGAATGTCCAATGGGGGTGAACCAAATTTTGTTGTGTTTGTATTTCTGAGCTCTATCAAGGAAAAATATAAAATGTACTTTTTGAATACTTTTTGTGTGCAGTTATAATTAAATTGTTAATTGCTTGTAAACTTGATAAATGCATAAGTAATTGCAGGAATGTGCTAAAAATGTGATTCCACTTGCATTCATCTTGTTTAGGGAAGTAGAATCTATGAAAAATATGTTTGCTGGTGTTTCACTGTTATTTATGTGATGTCTAGTATAATGTGCCTTTTATGCTTTAATCTTGCAAAAATCACCTTGCTTAATGTGTTAAGGTTATGGACATGAATATTTTTCCTGGGCTATGTTATGTTGGAAAGAAGCTAAGAAAATTAGGAAATCTGTTGTTTGATACTTTTCACTGTGTTAAGCATTTTCCATTGCTTAAAAGGCTGGTTGCTTGTTATTTTTGTGTAGACTGTTATACTTGTCCAAATGACTTGAAATTTTGTCAGTAGGCTAATCTGGATGTGTAATAGCTACTGTAATTTCTATGGATTTTTCTGGTCACAGTAAGCAGTAGGTCCAGTTATAGGCTAGGGTTTATTTAATTGTTTCTAAGCAAATATCTTTTGGTTGTGGTAGGTTAGTTGATGCATGTTAATTATTAAGTGCAGGTTGTAGACCTCTCACCCGAGACGAGAAATTGTTCTATGCTTTGCTTAAGAAGGGTGAGTATGAGTTGGTTGTCTAGGAAAGAAATAAATGAGTGTGGATTGTTAAACTGATTGCATATCATGGGTTAATTCGTGCATCCCTATCTTGCGTTTCATGTGCATTCTCAGTTCTCATATATGCATATCATGCATACAGGATCGCCGGGAGGAGTGACACTGCTGCAATTCGATCCACCGGAGGAGGGAGTTCCGCCGGAGATTGAAGTGCCCGAGGTTTCCGAAGGACAAGAAGAAGAGGTTGAACTTCCGGAGTGCCCGGATCACCAACCCGCTAACTTTGTGAAAGGCAAGCCCCGGAGCATTCCTAAGTCTCCACCTACTCTTTTTACAAATACACTGGTCTTTATTAAATCGTATGATTGTGCACTTAAGTATAGGAGTTGATATGATACCGTTGCTGCATTTATTCCTTGTCCACTTATACTTGATCCTGAAGTTATTACCAGACAAGGGGATGGGTTCGATCCTATGCTTAGCCATGCTTAGACCGGTAGAAGTCGAGGGATTTCCTGTCCTTCGCGAGCATAGGTGGTTACTAATGATGATGGGGTTGGATTCCACATGATGGACTATATGTGCCACCATGCCACAGTGTCTAATGAGAGAATCAAGGCTAGGTAGCGGGGAGCCGCATGACATGGTTGAGGTCATGCCGTCTTCGGTGCTGCTTGCGGCCGACTAGGACTGAGGCCACCAGACATCAGTTGAGATTGAAGGACGTCGTCACATAGCTGGCCAGATAAGTCGTTCTGACCGCGAAGCCGAGTATTTCTTTCTGAGCCGGGAATTGGTGCGACTAGGCAGACATATTCTGGAGGTAGGAAGTATGTGCGGAGACACCATCTTACCAAGGGCAGGTCAGGGACCTGATGCATCCTGGAAGTGGGTTGGTCTCTGAGAATATGGTCCCCGCCAAGCCCGCGACATATTGTGACTCAGAAAGATTTAACGGTGGCCCAAGAAGCCAGTGGCTCGGCTGACAGGGTTTGTGATTGGCATGTTTGCCAGCTGGTACAATCGATTCGAATCGCCATCTCTCCTGGTTAGTGAGAAACTGAACTGATCTTCTGGTGAGGTAGAGGCTAATAACTTGAACATAATGGTTATGGTGAGATGAGGTTGATATCTGTGGATATCGGAAATCATATGGTTTTATTGATTGCTACAATATTCAGTGAATACTTAGTATAGTGGCTAATCCTAGTAAATAGTTTAACTGAAATCGAAGCTTATCACAATTAAAATGAGTAAGTTGAGGTTCTACTGTAGTAATGCTTTGATGCAAAAATGATGCTACCCTCTGAGCTCCACCAAATAAGCCTTGCATATCCTTGAGAGTCTTTTTATTTACTCCCTGTCGGGTAAGTCTAGCTGAGTACAATTGAGTACTCAGGGTTTTATTCCCATTGTTGCAGATGGTGTAGTTTTCTACGCGTATTGCAGGAACTGCTTCACCCCTGCGGGCGAAGAAGACTAGACCCGAGGGCGGGGTCATTATCTATCTTTAGTTGTTGTAAGAATGCTGTGACGGGGTCATGTGATGGTACTCGTATTCGAACTCTGTGGTGTAAAACTATATTGACTTCCGCTACTACCCTATTTGTGTAAAAGACTATGTTGTACTCTGATGTTTAAATTCGGTTGCGAACTTATGTGTCATGTGATCGGGTATTGCTGAATGAATGATCCTTGGGGTATGAAATGTTTGAAATCCTTCGAGATTTCCGGACTACCGGGTTTATATTGGCTCAAGTGCGACTGGATTGCGGCAAAAATGCGATCGTTGTACTTGTGCTCGTATAAATTGGTCGGTTCTGTGACAAGTAGCGTGTACCCTCGTGGCCGGCATGCTGGATTTGGAGAGGAGTACTATGCTCTCGGTTGGCGCAGGACCGGTTCAGGTTTTGGAAAAGCCATGGTAGACAGGGTTGGCATATGCAACCTTAAGTGCTACATATGCAGTGTGGATAGGGATCCCCAGCTGGGTATTAATCGATTTGAATCGTCGTTGCTCCTCGGTTATGGAGACTTTATCCTTCAACCATTCAGCGAGGAGTGGTTCGGAACTAGGATGTTTTCAAGAATGATTAAGAAATTGAAATTGAAGGAGACATGTGAAAGAACTAAGATCTATGGTTATTGATTAAAAGAATATTGAGTTAAAATATTGAAAGTTGGATTAGTATTGCTTTTTTCGCAAAATACTTTGACTATTTCTAAAGCCTTACCTTGACTCCCCTCAGCCTGCTTTCCTGATTCTTCTCCCATTTTCTTTAGTCGGGTAAGTCTTGCGGAGTACCCCAGTACTCAGGGTTTGTTAACCTTTGTTGCAGGAGAATAGCCGCGGCTGGTTTGTGTTAACCCCTGCTGCATGATAGTCATCGAGGAAGGGAGTGATGATGAGTAAAAGCTAAACCCCTGGGCAGGGTTCGTATTATCATTATCTAAGTGTATTGTATTTAGCCACTCTACTGCTACTACTATCTACCTATGGTTTTGTTGGCGCAAAAAGTGGTTCCCTAAGCCCAACACACCAGCGAAGCCGGAAACGACCCTTGAGGCAGTAAAGCTCTCGCAAATCCAGCTAGCTTCGAACCCGATCTGAGAGTGTCAATAACACCCAAGCGTGCCAGTCAATTTGACCTGCAATTGACAAGGAAAAAGATAGTAATCAGTAATCATAGGGCAGAACTAACCGGTGTGTCCAGGTAGTTCCAACTGTATGGCTCGAAGAGCCGATGTAAAGGGAGATCAACTAGAAAGCCGATTCCGTTATGTTATGAACCGATTGTAGCGAAACATGCATTATAACTCAAGTTAACCGATTCAGACATGAATTCAATGACATATACTTGCATTAGACAGAAATATGCTATAAAAGATATAGTCACAGCAAGCTGACATGGTCATAAGATGTCTCAATGTAAAACAAGAAGAAATCGGCTATTTCAGCCGATTTAGTGTATACGAGCAACATACAAGCCTATAAAGCAAACAATGTTTCAACTCTCCGGCTAATAGATCTAAATCACAATCTTGCAACAGTGGAGATCGAGCGGATCGAGGCAGTCATGATGAAGTTGCAACTTAGATCCGTTAACCTTTGAATCTAGACAAAGTTTATTTTATTACTTGAGTGCGACCCGTATCTAATCTAGATCCAAAATACAACCGGCTGGTGCAAAACATTCTATCTTATCAATATAAAACGAATGGCAAGCATAATTCGTTGAACATATAGATCTATTAGGTATAAGCCGACGCATATGGATCAAAACGGGCAAATTGATGATTGCTTTAAATAATAAACAATAAACATAAGCAACATCGGTAACTTAATGAATCCAGCTAAACTGCCAAATTTAACTAGAGCCGATAACTAATCCATGCATGCAAACTATCTTAATCTATAGCCTGTCCACCAGATGACGTTAACTAATAGATTAATCAAGCAAACAAACACGAATCGATAACTAATCCGCGCGTGAAAACCGTCCTAATCTGTATCTTGTCCACCGGATGACGGTTAACACAGATTGATCGGGTAAACCAGCGTGAATCATCCTTGACTCACTGTGCTTCCCGCGTCCACCGGATGACGCCAAAGAAACAGAGCTTAGCAAGGACTCTGGTCCGCCATGCTTCCACGTCCACCGGATGACGCTAAAAAGACATAGTTTAACAGGGGTTTGACGATACTTACAAGCAAGCCTGCGTCCACCGGATGACACCCAGCCTGGATGCAGTAACTCGTCGGACTCGACTGACTCTAGGGTTTGTTGGCCGGAGCCAAAAATTGTGTTGTATTGAGGTTGTTGTTGTATATTTTACAATGGCTAAGGGCTTATATTTATACCCTGAGCGTAGCTAGAGTCCTAATCGAATTACAACTCATTAATAGATAAGGAAACCAACAAACTATCCTATATCTAAGGTAACTTGGAGTCCCAACTTCCCTTTCATAACGGACTCCGATCGTGATCGCATCTTCGCAGTGCGGACTCTGGATGACGTCACCAATACCGACGCTGCAAGCCTCCTGTCACCTTCGCCCGATAACCGATTCACCATTCAATCGGCTATTTTCCTTCCTTCCGCTGGATGGAATCTGCTTCCGAGATCGGTTATCCTCATCCGGTATCGGCTATCGGCTCCCAGCCCAAAATTTGGTGTTAACACATGCCCCCCAATTTTGAAATAAACTGGTTTATTCCGAAATTAGCGCTTGAGCCTTCAAATAGCCAAAATGCAGCTTCCCTCTCGGCACTTCAAACTTTCGCACCAAAACGAAACCCTAAACCGTCGCAACTTCCGCCACGGGCTCCAATCTGCCGCTGTTAGTTTTAATTCGCCACCGCCAGCCTCGGTTCATCACCGTCAAATCACTCCCGAGCTAATGGCGACTCCTTCCGAGGTCCCTGAGGTATCAATTTCATCGATCCGCCCCCCTGATTTGTGAATCCCTCTTCAACCTCACTGAGTATGAGTTTCAAATCCAGGTGCTGAGGAATGATATTCTGATTCCACTGAAGGACATCCCCAATACCTACTATCTGGGCCCGATGGGCGATCCGATCCCTAAAGACTTCATCATTCAAGAAACCAACCAGCTCCCATTCCGAAGCTCCATGATGGGCGCCTCCTCTTGGGCCAAATCTTTCAGAAACTGGCCAAGCGCACCTGCTGGGTGGAGGAACTGGTCCCGTCGTGTCGCGGCGAAGAAGCGCGTTGACTGGGAGATGCACCACCTGAGCCAATGTCTTGACCTATCATTATTAGAGATGACAAGGAATGAGCCGCTCCTGATCGCTGCCAGTCATTTTTGGTCCAACTTCTTGAATGCTTTCGTGTTCGGAGACGGTCCAAAAACCATTACCCTGGGCGATATCCATATGCTCACCGGGCTTCAGATTACTGGATCATATGATTTCTGGGATCTTTGCTCCAGTGGCAAGAAGGACCCGTATTTCCCGAAGCTGGACACATACAAAGGATGGAGTGGTTATATTCAACACCACCAGAAAAGCTCCGCTTATGTCAGCGAGAAAGAACATGTCGCATTCTTGACCATGTGGCTTGAGAGGTTCGTGTTCTGTGGTGCCACTGCCGGGCCAGCATATCCTTATCGGATCTTAGCAGAGAACTGGCTCAAGGGCACTCCATCCCCCTGGGCAAACTCTTGTTGGGTGCAGCATACAGGCTTATGAGCCGGGTATTCAGTTCCTTGATCATAGGTGAAGAAGTGCAATGCATAACAGGCCCTTGGTGGCTAGTACAGCTATGGCTCAACCTGTACCTGCATAAGCTGGTAAGGACACAACTTCAAGGCCTCAACTTTCCATCCACCGAGTATTCAGAGGAGGAAGACCCAAAAACCAGAGGCTGTCAAAGTTTTGGTGAAGCTGCCTCTGCCATAACCATCTCAACCTCGAAGGGCAATATGCTGGAAACATTATACAGGGACTTGGGACCAAATGTTACTGCCTGGTTCCCGTATGAAGATGAAGATGAATTTCCAGCGCCCTCCAGCTTCAAATTCAACAATGGGTGCTCTGATGACGAGGTTATCAGTATTTTGAATGCAATCATCAAACCCTGTGCCTTGCCAGCAGACTTCAAGCACCTTCGGAGCGCAAGCGGCAAGGCAACTAGCTATCCTTCTTATGAATTCTATCATCCAAACATAGAAGCAAAACAGCTAGGTTTCGGCCAATTGCCCCTCGGCTCCCTTTTTTGAATACATTGAAACCCAGGGAAAACATTACAGAGCACCTTCAGGCTGTCAGAATTTTTCAACTCGGAGCAAACCTGCCCTCATTCTCGCCGAAGCCGTGGAATCAAATCTGCATCACTCATCAGAGTTTTGACGATTGGTGGCAACAATGGCACGCTCACTTGTTCTGCCAAACCGTCCACGACAAATGCAGAGCCCTGGATTCAAACTTCCAATCTCCCCGAGCAGTAAGTGTTTTCAGCCGATTCCAATAAAAACGGCTTTATTCAAACATGTTACTTAACAGATATTTCTCGCAGGACCCATCATCCAATCCACCAGAGCGAGTGGAATACTATCCACCTTGTCCAACAGCAAGACTAGGCTCCCGAGCGCCAACGCTGAGACAATTAATGGCAGGCCCTGCTGTACTGACCTCCCCTTCTGCTTCAAAACGACCAGCTGCATCTCAGCTCCAAAAGCAAACTCCCAAGAAACGCCGATCGATAAGAAAAATTCAGGTACCCAGTAGCATTTTTCCTTTACTTCAGTACGCCCCGACTCTTAAATCGGCTTTCTACCAGGTGAATCCCCAACCAACTCAAGGTACCTTGGGAGAGAAACAGGCCGAAGAACCACC
>JAHLJS010000102.1:0-87258 GCA_038502445.1 Eremochloa ophiuroides
TCTCAACTAGATGAAGTGCCCTACCTCTCTCATATCTCACATGGGTTGGTTTGAGCACTTATGTATCACCATCTATCATCATGATGCATCCCTCTTAATAGTACGGCTTTCCTATCAATTCAAATTTAAATGTAAAACGAATTTAAACCTTGGGAGTTAATCTTCAAGTGAACAAGCCGTTTTTCTTCAACCTTGTAACAATGGGATGCCATGAGTGATTTTGAAATCCGTCTTGAGCAACAACCATCTTGAGCATGTAACTTGATTGCAACATTTGATTTGTGGGATGATCTCAATGCATCAAGTCACTTTGATTGCTTCTTCTTCAATAAGCAAATTTGATTCTCCATCACGTCATGTCCTTCATGCTTGATTAGTCCATCGACTAAATGCAAGTACTTCTCTTCTTCACCCTAGCTAGGTTCTTCGGCCGCCAAGCCCTTGCTTGCCCTTCACCCTTGCTTAGTACCTCAAAGACTTTTCCTTGCTATCTTCACCAACTCAAGCACTTTAGTCACAACTAGCTTTGAATCATCCATTCAAATGTGTTGTCATCTTAACTTTGATTGTTTTGATTCCACGTGAATCAATGATACCTCATAATAAATGAGCCTTTGCTATAACCTCATTTTCATTGTTGTCTTGTGTTTGAGCTTGATTGAAACATACAACAATCCATCATTTTGGCTCTAAATAGCATTTCAAGTATAAATGAGATAAACCATTCCCTGTTTCACACTTAGCACACGGGTTAGACCTTTAATCAACATTGTCATCAATTCATCCAAAACCCACCAAAGGGCTAGATGCACTTTCAAGAGGGACCGGGATGACACCTCTGGTCAAGTTTAGGGACCTAGATGACACCCCTTGTCAAGTTCAGGAACCCAGAAATGATATTTTAAAAGTAGAGGGACCGGGATGACACCTCCGGCTAAGTTTAGGGGCCGACTGTGAATTTTACTGAATTTAAATCAACCAAAGCACTCTATCGAATTTGTCTGCCGTCTCCAAAAATTCTAAGGGCCTGTTTGTATCCTATGAATTAAAAACCAATATCTGAAAAAATACTTCTCATTTCATTATTAGATAGTTCTCCGATTCATCTCATCAATTCATGGGAACCAATAATAGGACCTAATGATATTCATTTTACATTAACACATAGCTACTTATTACTAAAATCAACCCAGATGCTATAATCCAGCCTTTCTGTGTCCCAGAACTGTATCGATCCTTCTGCCCCTAGTTGATGAGACCAGATGTTGGCGCCATCTTTAGTGGGCTTTGTGTCGACCCCTCTGGCTCCGGTCGGTACGAAAGCTAGCTCGCCGTGGTGATCAACAATATCAACCTGGACAGTGTCCAGCCACTGGTAGAGTCTTGGGAGGAAGACCTTGTTCTGCATCCACCTGACTTTAGTCTTGCTCATTATCGTGTCGAGCGTGCCAGTGAAGAGCGCGCGGACGCCGAGGCTCTCCACCTCGTGCCACTCCATCTCTTGCTCGTCAAGCTTGACGACGCGGACCGGTGTCCCACGGCGGCCGATGAGGACGACCATGAGCTCGCCGTCGTCGGACTCGAACAAATACTTGTCCACCGGCTCCTTGTCGTCACACTGGAACTGGACTCCGTAGCTCGAGGGCTTGTCAGGAACTTTGAAGATGCCGTCGTCGCTAACGCTGCTGTCGTCGTACACGGCCAGCTTCCCGCCATCATACAACACGTAGAGCGAGCCACCATGGAGGACCGGGTTGGTGTTGGGCGACGATTCCATGAACCCGGTGTAGTCAGGCACGGGCCCGTAGTGCCAGTCGTCCCACTCACCGTTCTCGTCCTTGACGGTGAGGGCGGCCCGCGCCGGATGGAGGACCGTGTGGACGCCGAACATCCTCTCCGGCTCCGCGCCGCCGTAGCGGTCCCTCCACCACCCTCGCCGTCGATGCCATCGACATCAACGGGAAGGGGGCCGTCGCCAGCATCAATACCGAACAAAGCGACAGCGTCCTCACGGAGGTCGTCGTCGTCCTCCACCTCCAACTTGTCCTCGATGGGGTCATCGTTGCCGGTGGTGGGATTCGGCACGGCGTCCCCAACCGCGGACGGCTGAGTCCGACCCGTCCTCCAGCGCCGTTCCTCAACGGTAAGCGCGGTCGCCTGGCCATGTCTATGCCAGAGGAGGACGACTCAACATCAGGCGCCGACCTCCTCAATCAAAAGAACAAACAAACACAGACACACAATCAGACTCAGACACCGGTAAGGTAAACATGGACAGATCTAGGGTTAGGGTTAGGGTTCGTGCACTTACCTACCGGAGCTCGGTGCCGGAGATGACGAGGGTCACCAAGAGGACAGACAGACACCGATTAGAATGACGGCGAGCGGCGGAGGAGTGACTGGACAGTGACACACAACTCACATATTTCTCAAGAGTCAAGACTCAGGAAGACGGAAGAAGGGAAAGGAGGAGACAGGGCGAGATGGGGAGCGGCGGGACTGCGGGAGGTAGACACTGGACCGAGATCACCGGATTCGAAGTCGGACTGTCGGAGACGACGGGCGACGGCGATGAAGGCTACGGCCTACGGGCGACGGCGGCACGAGCGTGACTGTGATACGATGCGAGCCGCTGAGACGACGAGGGCGAGGCGAGGGGATCAAGGGATTAGGGTTTGGGAAATGGGGAGGGGGGCGACGGCCTCAGGCCGCTCGATTTATATATGCGGGGGCGCGGGGCGCGGCCTTTGGGCCATTGCCACCGGGCCGGCCACCGGGCCTCCCTTTTGCGCCGTGCCGGGCCGTGCTAGCCCACGTGCGGGGGGGTCGGCCCGGCACGGCCTGGTGCCCCATGCCGTGCCAGCCCAGGCCCGTTGCCCTCCGGGCCGGGCCGTGCTCGGGCCGGGCCAAAACGCCGGGCTTCGGGCCGGGCTAACGGGCTCAGGCTGCATGGCCATGTATAATAAGGGTTGTAGTAGCGTAGATTGGTGGGGCCGACTTGCACGGCGCTGAGAAGAAGCGGGGTTACCCACGCCGGGTAGAAGGGCGCAACCACGGAGCGCCAATGCCTGCACGCGGCGCCGAAGCTCGGGTGGCTCGACCACGGCAGCCGCTCCAGGATAAGGCGTAGCAGATCCGTCGGGAGAGACGACCAGTCTTGCGCCGCCATTGTCGTCGTTGTTGTCATCGTCGCCGCCATCGATCTACTTCCCAGCAGTTCCCGATGCGCCCTGGTCGTCTGGTACTCGGCGGCAAGCCGCAGCTGTCTCCTTTTTATGACGGTTTGCTTGCGTGGTTGCCGAGGACTCTCCTGTATAGATACCCCGGCACCGTAGGCCGCGCACGCAACCAGAGTCCAAGTCCAGATCCAAATCCTCGGAGCAGACTAAAAAATAGTTTTTGTAGAGGGGGGATTAAATGGACTTATTCGTTTTTTTTTTATTGGCCTTGAGGGCCTTTCAACCGCGATACGGCCCAGCATTGGCCTAGAAGAATTCCTACTCTACTCTTCCGCCCCCGACCAAAACCCCCGTCGTCTCGTCCCCAACTCATTTCTCTGCACGCCAGGCACGGCCGAGCGACGGAGCGAGCAGCGCTCCTCCTCCCGAACGGCCAAACCCAAGCCGAAGCCGATACCGATGCCGGTGGCCGAGGTGTCCAGCAACCGCGGCGCCGGAGCGTCCCGCACCATCTCCGAAGACCGCCGCGTCACCGTCTTCTCTGCCAACGGCCGCCTCTACCAAGTCGGTGAGTGCGCGCGCACGGAAACCCCAAAACACGAAGCTCCGCGCCGCCCGCCGGCTGCGGTATCTGAAGGCCCTTCATTCCTCTTCCGCGTCTCCTTCGCAGATTACGCTTGGAACGCCACGAGGCTTGCGGGCGTCACCTCCGTCGGCGTGCGCGGGGCCGACTCCGTCTGCGTCGTCGGCCAGCGGAGGCCCAGCGCGCCCAAGGTGAGTGCGGCACTGGCCCCGCGCTCCCGCGGCAGCGATCGGTCCAAGTTTAGTCTCTCGCGTTTGCTTGATTTATTGATCGTGATGCTCTTCTGATTGCTTGCTTGTAGGACAAGTTGCTGGACATGACCAGCATTTCGCGCCTGTTCCCGATCACCGAGCGGCTGGGGTTGCTTGCCACGGGGATCGTAGGTAACCTCACCAGCGCTTGCTTCTCTTGTTAGTTCAGCAAGAACTCTTAGCGGACCGTATGTGCTGTACGCTGTTTGATCCATTCTCCAATTGCTTTAACGCTAATGCGGTTCCAACTTGTTACGGTTTTGGGCTGATGTCTCTTGTGAGTTACGGGGTACATGGTGTAATACACCTTGCGCCGTGGAGTAGCGTTACTTTATTTAGTGCCTGTACTTGCATTTGGTTGGTTGACACTCCAACATACTGTAATCATATTCGATTTGATAATCTGAAACCCTTGGTTATACACTTCAAAGTGTCAATTGGACTGTCGTCTTTAGCGCGCGCGTATAATGCATTAATGCATCACTTCGTAGAAGTTTGTCCAAATTCTAATGATCTGTTTGGTTTTACTGATTGATGCGAGTCATTTCCGCCTTATGTTCATGAACATCGAATGCATGATTGCTAGCTTGACACTGCTTACAGCAAGGTGGCTGTTCCAATTTGTTACTTCTGTTTCTAATCACCATTGCATCAGACCATTGGTTTGGTATCTTGTTGAACATCGGACCATTGCCATTAAATTTAACATTTGAAATGGTTTAGAATTTACTGTTGAAATTTGAACGAACTCAAACCACCATTGACCAGTACCACGCAGGGCAGCAAAGATGGTAACATCAAAACATGACACAATAGTACTTATTGTTTATTTGTATGCTTGTTTTAGAATGCTGATAATCATAGTTATTTCTTCAATCATCATTACAGGTGAGGGAATAGCATTGGCTCATGATGCAAGGAACCAAACTGCAGAATTTCGTTTCAATTGGGGATATGAAATGCCTCCTGATGTTTTGGCACAATGGTAAATATTGACCTCAAGGAAATAGATAGTAGATCAGTACTCCACACTGGCAGTGCCTATAATTGCTTGATAACATTAAAATAATTATATCTGCAACATTAGTTAAATATCACTCATGTTCAGTGTCGTGTTAGATGTATGAGGACACTGAGATATCCTCTTGAAAGTACATCCTGATTTATGCATATGTTTTGTCTGTCTGTTGATCCTGCATTCCTGCACATTAAGTTGAGGGAAAGAAATTAAGTGGGCCCTGTGAATTCCATGTACCGTACAGTACAGGGAGTCAGCTCGTGACAAACCAAAAGTATGTTTATACTTAATGACGATATATAAACACAGGGGTATTCTGCATGTAACCAACTGCGTATGCTTGTTTCCTCACAGGATTGCAGACAGAGCACAGATCTGGACCCAGTATGGTTCCAAGAGACCTTCTGGAGTTGGTTAGTGCAATGAGACTTAGATATTGAGGGTGGTGTTCCTTCCCCACAATAAAATGGGAGTGGTGGAACCTTTAGCCATGTTTTACTATTTTTTTTGTTATAAATATCTTAATGCTTAGAGCCTTAGACCGCCCTTTTACTCTCCCATGCAGTTGCTATGATTTTGGGCATTGATGATGAGAAAGAAACTCCACAGCTCTTTACATGTGATCCTGCTGGGTATTTCTTTGGTCACAAGGTATTTACTATTCAAAGAAAGTTGAGCTACTCACTGACTTGGTTCATCCAACTCATGATGCAACCTCGATTAACATTCTCGATGGATAAAGTTATATCATCCCATTTTACGTGCACCAATTTGAAATACATTTCTATATCCGAAATACATTACTTCTCCCATGCATTCTTCTCAGGCAGTAAGTGCTGGCCATAGAGATAGCGAGGCTGTCAACTTTCTTGAGAAGAAAATGAAGAACAATCCTTCACTGTCATTTCAGGAAACTGTTCAGGTGCGTGTGTTTTTATTTATTAAGAGCAAACTCAATGAATGTATGCAACACCTCCTGTGGATGAATAAAGACAGGAATCATGTGATTTACTGCTGACTAATTCTAAATTAGCTCGAGCATAACCTTTTTATTTGAGATGTTTCTTTACATGTTTTTAATATCATATCAATTCCTGTCAGCGCATAATACATTAATACAGGAGGGTGGTAGCTATTCCATAGTCTCTGCTTGTGAAGTTGTGAGTTACGACGACAGCATGGTTCTTATAATTGCAGTAATAAATATTCTTTAAGACAAGGTAGTGAGCGATCTATAACAATAACACTGTATGATATCTCTGGTGAAAATTATTATAAAGGGGTTCCATTTTGTTGGTTATCTTCTTTTATTTTTGAAAAGCCATCGTGCAAGAAAATTGCCGGGCATGTCTTAATAGAGAAGAACATTTTGTTGGTTATCTACACATGCAATTGAAAAGTCAAATCAAAACCAAGTTATCTCCAAACACTTGCTGAACCTTTGGGTGTTTTTTCTGTTATTATAGACTGTTTTCCAGAATCATGTAGTAAGGCCAATAAAACTGTATCTAGAGATTTTATTATTATTGTGATGAAGTACTGAATGACAGCTTGTTATTATTTTTTTCCTTCTAACACTTGCTTCAGAGGCTTGTTTACAGTTTAATGGATTGCAACTTGGGACCTAGTTTGAACATTACACTACCAAAATGATGGAATTCTCCTAGTGTTTTTAACTAGTCATAGCACAATGGGAATCACACGAGGAGGCATTTAGTACGAAAAAATTATACTAAATCTTGAATGCTAAAACACTAGGATAAGCCCACGTCACTAGGAGAAGTAGAAAATTTTAGTTGTGTTAATTTGTGAAAGCATGTTGGACTCGATAGTGTTAATGCATCTGTCTGTGAACTGATTTGGCCTTTATTCTCATAGCACCGTGATCAGTTTCGTGACTTGGTGGTTCAGTCCAATTTGATTTATTCTTTTCCTCTCGTTTCCAGATGGCAATATCAGCATTGCAGTTTGCCCTGAAGGAGGACCTCAAAGCCACAGAAATCGAGGTACTTATCATTTTTAACTTCTGCTGGTACGCTGTAATATTCGTCAATCATCATGCTCTGAACAACGCAAAGCATATATAACTAGTAACCACTGTTCCAGGTTGGGGTTGTCAGGACGGATGATCCAACTTTCAGAGTGCTGACAGAAGCTGAAATCGATGAGCACCTGAAAGCCATCAACCCAGGCAATTAGGCAAAGCAGAGCTGAAGGACAAACAGAACAATCTGCTCAGCTACCAGTCTTCTGAATCGTCTACAGCCTATGAGATCTTAACCGGGAGCTGATTACTGTACATCAGAGCCGTGTATGACAACGCTTAAAGAGTAAAGAGTGTCTAGACCGAAATGTTCCCCAGTTTATTCTGGTATAAAAACAGAAATGGAGAGCTCCAATGTCTACGAATATACTGCTCCCTGCTCCAGTGCCACCTGCGCCAGAGATAATTTGCCAACGAAGTTGGTCGAGAGGCTGCCGAGGAAGATGTCCCCGTTGAATTCCGTCACCGATGTGACGAAGTTGATCACCTTCCCCTGGGAGTCGTCGAGCACGCGGACGATGTCGCCGTCCTCCGACACCTGAGCCACCATGGCTCCCTTCGCCGTTCCCTTGCTCCACTCGACGAACGCGGGGAACGAGGCCACCACCCTCTTCGTGAAGGTCCAGCGGGTGATGAAGTCCAGCCATGGCGACCTCATCTGTGCATTTCGATCGGACACCGGAAACACAAAACTGTCAGGTGATGGATGCTGTTAGTAAGATGGTACGCACTATGGATGATGGGGCCGGTGAGCCGGCCGGCAGGCAGTGACCTGGATGAGGGCAATCCAGAAGTGACCGTCTGACCCGAGACGAATGTTATCTGGAGACCCCGGAAGGTCGACGAACGTCTCTGCCTTGCCGGCCTTCTCCCCTTTCAGCCACACTTTCATGCACCTGAACCTGCATGTTTTTTGTTTTTTTTTTTTTTGGTTCACAGCTGGTTGGTTCTCCCTGCGATCGATCGAGCACGGCATGATCTGAGTGAAGAAGGTTCAGTTACGTACCTGGCGGACTCGCAGACGACGACGAAGGCCTCGTCCCTGGGCAAGGCGACGCCGTTGGCGAAGCCGAGGCGGTCGAGCACGACGGACGTCTCGCCGCTGCGCGGGTCGTACTGGAGCAGGCGGCCGGTGGCTCTGGACTCTATGAAGTCGTGGAACCACCTGTCGAAGCCGAACCTGGTGCTGGCGTCGCTGAAGTAGATCGTGCCGTCGGAGGCCTCGATCGCCGCGTCCGCGAACCTGGCGCAGGGCGCGTGCATGCGCGTCAGAACGATCATCACGCGTGCGATGATTGATGACAGGACGGGGTGAAATCAGCATGGCGCGATTTAATTTGGATGCGAACCTGATCGGGGAGCCCTCGACCTCCGAAGCAAGAAGAGTCACTCCTTCCTCCCCGACTCTTAAAAGTCCCTGGTCAATAAAGTAGTGTTATCAGAAAAAAAAAATTAATCTGTGCTCCGTACGTGTTTCGTGCTGCTGTTTATCGTAACACGTCGAGTTGTTCTCTCAAGTACTCCGACGATGGATCGGTGGAGGCACCCTCTACCTTGTCGGCGTCGCAGACGAGCATGGTGCCGTCGGCGGACGGCGCGACCCCGAGGAGCCCCGTGCCGCCGACGAAGCGCCACCGCTCCCAGGAGCCGTTGTTGGGGTGCATCCGCTGCAGCCAGCCGTCCCTGGTGGCCGTGTACAGCGCCCCGCCCGCCGCCGCGTCCACGTACACGTCCTCCGGCGCGTCCAGCGCCCCTTCCCCGAGCTTCTCCAGCATCTGCACGTACGGCGCCGGCGCGCGTCAGCAAACGGCAGGAGATGCAACGAGGATATTTCGGGACGATTCGTTAACCTGGAGGAGGTTGTTGGGGGGCGGAGTGGGCGGCGGCGGAGGCGACGGCACGGGCTGCACGGGGCAGTTGAGCGCGACGTGGGCCGCGAGCGACGCCACCGCGGCCAGCACCGCGGCGGCGAGGAGGCCAGCAGGCGCCATGGTCACCACGCTGCACGACACCACTACCTCAAGGCTCAAGCGATGTGGCGATGTACGAGTGAGCTTGAGAGCTCCAAAGAATCCTGGAACGTGGATAGGAGGATATGATCACGGCTGTTCGAGGTTTTTATCCTGAAAATCGCCGAGTTTACAGAGATTCAGTGCACGCCGCGACGTGTGGACCGGGCTATAGCACTTCACTTTCGGATGCCCCAAAAATAACGAAACTAGAGTGGCCCAAATTAACCGGGGTTAAGGCTCTCAGCTGTCACCTGTCAGTGACTCAGTTTGCGCCGGACTCGCACGCAATAAGAGGACTGGTCCACTCAAAGACAGAAGACACTTCAATAGCAGTAGCAGCCAAGAGCTGTGTCACGGTCTCAGGGATGTGGCCAAGCGCTGCTGCACAACGGTGAGATCGGTGTGATGTGATCTCTTGTTTCCGTTCCCCTGCACGCGCATCGGACTTCGCATGCAGCTGTACAAACCAGCAGATGTGGTGTGTGTGTTTTCTTTTTGTCATATCCTCTAGTACAGTATTGAATCTACACAAAACTTGGTCATTTAGCCTAGGCACTATGAGCCGGCATTGGCACTATGCTCGCTTCGGGCCCGTGCCAGGCATAGTTCGGTTGTAGTCCCATGCTTGTGTCACAACTTCGATCCACACTGTCAGATCAGGCACGACACGATTAATAGGCTGGAATTATATTGGCCCATTATGTTTGAACATTGGATGTTTGATGTTCTTTTTCGGTCGTTGAATCCTGTCAATCGGAAAACCCTAAGATAAAAACACTTCTTTCAGTCGACCGTCACTTTTAGTCCCTCCCTCTGCACCATTGCCGCTCTCTTCTAGAGGCATCCCGCGTCGCTCTTCGCTCGCTAGCCGTTCCTCTCTCTCTCTTGCTCACTTCCCCAGCACGCTGGGCGCCTCTCTCTTGTCGTGACGGAGGCTGGTCACCGGGACGGGTTGCCACTACCTCTCCCTGGCTCGTTCCGTGGATGCCGGCTGCTGCTCTCAAATCGTGGACTCCCTCTCTCGCTGCCTTGGCCAGTGACGACATCCTCCTCTCAGATATTGATGAGGGGCCGCGGGAACGATAGCAACGACATGATGGTGGCGACAACAGCGGCGAGGTCGCTCCTCTCCAGGAGCTATAGTGCCCGAGGCAGCACGGACACGTCGGGCTATCATGCTCGACAGCACGACATGACATGACTAACCGGCCGTAGGGCCGTGCTTGGGCCGAGGTCTTGGCACGGTGGCACTATTAGGCACGACACAGCTAAGCGACCGTGTCGTATAGTGTCGTGTTTCGCCGTGTCCGTGCCCGTGTCGCGCGGCTTGTCTGGCCAGGTATGAACCTACCTAGCTTTGTGTGAGAGAGACGGTCTCATGTATAGTACCATGTATTAGTATCACGTAATTTAAGTAATTACGATAGCATCTTTGTGGATCACTATAGTCCTTCACATGTGACACTATAGGACAGCTCTTCGTAAGGAGGGCAAGCGAGGCACCATGATATCTTTCTGAAACTCTAATGGCCTGTTTAGATCCAAAAATTTAGACTTTTGACCGTTGTAGCATACGTGCTAATTTTTGCAATAAGTGTTTAATCATGACCTAAATAGGTTTAAAAGATTTGTCTCGTGATTTAAATGTAAATTGTGTAATTAATATCTTTTTTATCAATATTTAATACTCCATACATGTATCAAACATTTAATGTGACTGATTTGACAGGAAAGTTAGAATTTTAAAGGAAAAAAAACAGGTCCTAAGCTCCGTTTAGTTAGCAAACTTTGCCAAAAAAAATTTCAGATTCTCCATCACATTCACATCGAATCTTTAAATGCATGCATGAAACATTAAATCTAGTAAAAAACTTGTCTGTAAATGTCAAGATAAATTTTTAAATCTAGTTAATCTATGATTGGACAAAAATTATCACATATAAATGAGAGTGCTACATTATCGAAATAAAAAAAGCATAACTAAACAGGGTCTAAAAGTACTTCGAACCGAAGAGGGCCTTTTTCTCTTTCTCCCTCTGTTTCGCTCTTGCATCCTCCGACTCCCGATGTTTCATTTGTCGCCGCCCCAGTCGGTCACGAACCCTACTACCTCGCCGCAGCAAACCCCGGCATCACGACAAGAGCTCCGGCGAGGTGATGGAGGGAGATGATAGATCCGATGATGCTCTACTGGATTTTTTTTTTCCCCTCCAATGCCTCGCTGCCGCTGGCGATTCTCCCCCATCTCCAACGCATCCTTCGCTCCGGCTCCTCACATCGCTCCAAGTGCTTTGCCACGCAAGATGGCTACGCGTCGGCCGGCCATGCATGGCCTGGGCACAGCCACCAGGCGATGGTTGCGTCCGGCCAGGGCCGCCAGGAAATTCCGCATATGCCCTGCCGCGGTGCCGCCGGTGGCCAGTCCAGACACGTACTTCTTGGCTTGTTGAAATCTTGTGCTAGCTAGAGACAATGAGATGCTCCATAGATTAGTCTCATGCGATGTGATTATTGTGATGTAACTTCTACCTTTGGAAAGTTCCCTTTAATGAAAAAAAAAACTAATTCGCTCATTTTTGCATTTCAGATGCTACGGAAGTGCATGTAAATCTTGATCGGAAATATAATTATGTGACACTGATATTTTTCCCGAAGAAGTTGAAAATATGGCAGAAGGCTTGTTTTCAAAGTATTATTATTAATAGTAGTTATACATTCTATATCATCAATTAGTAAGAGCAAACAGAAACTTATACATACTTATACATATACCAAACAACATCTAAAGGTATATTGGACCTTTCTGAATTTCTGTATCTAGGCAGACCCCCTTGCTTTCCCTCGCTCTACCTAATTAAGGGCAGAGCTCGCTCTCCCAACCATCCAGACAGACATTTCTTTGACATTTTATTTTCTTGATCTTCAATTAAGGCCGCGATGAAGTTAAACAATAAGGAATTTTAGAAGGCCCTTACTGCAGTGGTTACAGAGTCCGAAGTGGCCGAGATGGAGGTCCCATGATAATGGGAGATGGCCACCTATTGTATCTGTGTATGAGTAGTCTGTCATGATCTTGTGCCCAGTTTGACGGTCTGTCAAATCTGAAAAGTTGTTTTGTGCTTATTGCGTATTTAACTCTCTCCTCTTCTTATTAATATATGCCGACCACGTGCTGGATCTTTTAAAAAAATAAACAGCGCACGTAGCGGCTAACATTATGAACTAAACTTATGTTATATACGAAAGCCTCTTATTCCTCGAGCTGAAGTTATTAGAAACTCCTGAGTGAAGTCGCTCTATGATGTATGATGCAATTGGTCGAGCAGAGCTGAAAAATTAGAGTGGAGCATTCCAAATATGTCCTAAACAAACTTTAAACCTCTAAACTTAGAGCTAAAGCCTCTAAATAGTTGGTCTAAAATTAGTTCTAAATTTTAGCTCACCTTGCATTAGAGCACCACTATAATTTTGTAAATTGAATTGAATTAGAGATCAAATGACGTTCATGCTGACTACCAGTTATTCGAATTACACTTTCCACGGCCGCCTTCACTTTCTTTTAGCATGCTGACTTCACTTTAGGAAATGATAGCTTCATTGCGTGGAAGACTGGAAGTAGCGTGTCGTTATTCTGGCCCAAGCAAAGAAAAAAGGTAGAGTATGATGCAAGACATTTACAGCAGGCATACTGTCATTTTTGCCGCTTACAACTTCCTACGTCCAACAGTAACACGTTTAATTATATTTTTTAAAAAATATTATGAACATTTATATTTCCTAATATATTCATCATAAAAATGTATAATTTTATATACATTTCATTAAATTCTAAAAATTGTGTTAAAATACTTGAAACATGTGTGTATAGCCATAGCAACATATGCAATATCGAGATCTACTTTTGCAGCATAAGTCTAAAATATCTGAAACACTTTAAACATACGCATAGAGCCATAATAACATATGCAACATCTAAATGAAACACTTAAAATATATGTCTAAAACACCTAAAACACTTGAAAAATATACTCGCAACATGTGTATATTGCCATTCTAATATATGCAACATTCTAGATCTATTTTTGCAATATCTAGATGAAATATGTCTGGAAGGTTTGCACAATGTCATCGGGATCTGTCCATATATCCACCAAAGGGGCCACTTGAACTTTATGAAATTGTAAACGAAGTGATTGAGAAGATAAACATAAGACCAAAGGATAACACCAAAGAATTGCAAGTGTTTGTGAGATCATCATTTAGAGATTTGGCTATGACTTAAGGGCAAGTCGAATCTTAAGAAAGAGGGAATAACGTTAGGGACTATTGGCCCATTGTGTCGAGCGGCCCATGTTATCGAAGCCTGGACAAGCATCTGTATGCCAACCATACATAAGGAGCAAGGCACAGGATGAAGGGGTAACCAACCAATTATTCTGATGTGGTAACAGGCTATTCTTTCCGTTTATCTTCTCCAGGCTCCAGCTGCAGTCTCTCCTCTACTGCTGCTTCTCTTCGTCCTAGAGATTCCCTCTAAGCTTCCATCCCGAATGTACTTGCAGTCTCTGATCTCCTCGTACCCCTCTCTCGCTTCCCTATCGGCCTATCCTGAACAACTGTATATTTGCATTGGATTACCACAATACGTTGTGTGCTAGTAATGGTGGTGGAGTGATTGGTTTGCTAGCACATAGATCCAACGTCCATCGCCGTGGACCCGTCGTCGTACATGGTGTAGGTGAATAACGGAGAACGTGAAGGCTTGCGTTTGATGCGACGAGAGGCGGGTAAATGATACAGGAACCTTGCTGCTGGATTCGTTGGACCTCGGTGGTGGTGGCCTGGTGGGCGCAGGGGGCAACGGGAGGACGCCGACGGAGCGGCAGCGCACACGTCCAGAGCGCGGACGTCCTTTGTGGTGCCCGTGAAGCCCAGCCCTCTGCTCCGTCTCCGCCATCATGACTGCGAGGCGGCAGTGTGTGTTAAATCTAAAATCTGGTTCCCGTCGTCTGGTAGTGGTAGCACTGATGATCATCACTGGAGGCCGAAACAGCAAAGAAATCCCCAATGTCTAGGCCTTTTTGGGCTGGAATTTGCGGCATTGCATTTCGAACGCGCCAAACCCAATCAACGAACTGGGCTCGACAACTTTGAAGCTCTCATGGGCGGGCCCCTCAGTTACCCGAGTCCAGTGGGCCGCTGCAGACGCTGCGCTGCGTGCACAACTCGCATCCGAACCTGGCACCGGCCATCCGCCAAGTCAGGCACGCCTTCACGATGCCCGTGACCGCTTCGGTCCGCACCGCCCAGACCCAGAGCCTCGGCCGGTCGGTCGGCCCTCGGGCGGCGCACCGGGCACCGGCCATCCGCCAAGGCGCCAAGTCAGGCCAGGCGGCCTGAGCCTGACGCCTTCACGCTGACCGTGAGTTCCCTGACCGCTTCGGTCCGCACCGCCCAGTCGGCGGCACCACCACACGGCAGCGCGGCCGCCGAGACGGGCGGACGGCTGGGCCAGTTCCTGCAGCGCCGCCCGGTTACGGTTACAGACGACGATGCGTGGCGTGGCCCAGCCCCGCCGATGATTGTTGTTGTTGAAAAAAAAAAAACAAATCGCTCTGTTCGCTTGAACTTACCAGACAGTATCAGCCAGCCATTTAGCAGAGTTTTTCTCTCAGAACAATCAATCAGCCAGCCGTACAAGCCAGCTAGTCGAACAGAGTGAAAGGAGGACAAAAGAACGTGGACCCCAACCGGCCCGGCCGGCTCCGTTGTTTATGATTCGGGGCTCGCGGGAGTCGCGGTCGTGGCCCGCTCGCAGCTCGCTCGTGCGGATGCGACGACGTCACTTTGCTTCGCCGTTGCGTGCGTACGTGTTGCACGGGTGAAATGACTACGGAAGTAGTACTAGTAAGTAAACAAGTACTGGTATAGTACTCCTTCCTACCTCAGCTCGCGATAACTTGGGACCATTGGATCGATCGATAGAATATTTTTATGATGGGTTTATGGTGCGTGTGAACGCCGCTGGGCGTGCCGACTTCTTTCTTGCAAGCAAACAACGCCTCGCTCCTTGCGTGCGTGCGCTTGTGGCCGGTCTTTTGTGGGTTCCCTTTCTCCTACCACGAGCTGCCTGCCTGATCCAGCCGGCAAATCCCAGATGGTCACATTTCAGACGCCCGGGGTTGGATGGATTTGCTATCTGGAGTCAGGCCTGGATCAGGTCCGAAGCAATAGAAGCTCTGTTCCTCTTGTCTGTTTTTCTCCAGCAGCTGCCGCCAGGTCCAGTTTGTGAGCACACTGGCCTGTTTAGATTCACCCATCTTGTAAAATGAGTTACTATAGCAATATGTTAACTTTTACAATAAATGTCCAATTATGTTTCAAGTAAGCTTAAAAGATTCGTTTCATAACATTTTGCAAAGCTGTCAAATTAGTTTCAGCTTTCATCAACATTTAATGCTTTATGCATGTGTTCAACAATTGATTGATGTGACGGAAGTTTTTGCATATATAAGATGTACTGCTCACGGTTATTTCCATGAACCGGCGGAGAGGCCCCTGCCCCTTTCCCCGACCCCGATGTCCATACCCGTCACACCCTTTCTCATTGAGCCACCATTTGTTGATTATTGGTCTGTCTCAATCTATGATTTTTAAATATGGTTGCTAGGAGTACTACTGGCATCTAAAATGTTCTTTCCGAGTACCCAAGCAATTGACCATAAAACACTATCGATGTATATGTGGAATTATATGTTTTCCCTTTTTTTGCGAGTAATATGTCCCCACCCCACCCCCTTATTTGTCTACTACTCGTACATGGAACTTTTCTTCCTTCCTTTTATATAAGTAAGTATAAAAATGTATCTCATCATGTTCCACGAGACCCTACCCATTTCCAATCCCTAGCAGTACCGTCACGTCCTTACGTGTACAGCCCCGCACTACAAACTACATTGACTCGTACTTGATGCATCGAATAATGCCGTCATATCATCGAAAATACATACGGTAGTGCGCCACGGTGCCGTCCCTGTGGAGAACCTTTTCTTCTCTTCTCGACTATAATACGCGACTGTATTTTTTAAATTAAACAACAACGCGATAAGACTAGTGCCGTGCTTTCGTCGGGCAAGCAAACCCCGGCGCACGAAACGGCCCCAGGCTTAACGCAACGCGGACGCGGCCGCGGCAGAGAGACGTCACGGTAACGAAGGAAGGAAGCGATCTCAGCGGCCCACTTGGCGACACCTGCCCGTCCCGTTGGCCCACGTCCGACGTGGCGGGACGGGGCGGGCCCCGCTCCATAATTCACGCCCAGCAAACGTGGGCCCCGCCAGCGTCCCACGTTAAAAGCCCAGCGCCGATTGCCAATCACGCGCTCACGGGGTGAGGTGAGGGGAGTAGATGGAAGCAGGCGGCGGACGAGGCGTCGTCCACGGCCACGACAGGCAGCAGCCAGCAGCAGCTCGTCACCGCCGTAACAGCAGCGGAGGCCGAGGAGCCGCCGATCTGATCTGCTCCTAGTCCTAGGCGCGGGGGAGCTCTGGAGGCCATGGAGAGGGAGCCGGTCGAGGAAGAGGAGGAGGTGGCGTGCGAGTGCTGCGGCTTCACCGAGGAGTGCACGGCGCCGTACATCGCGGGCGTGCGCGCGCGGTACGGCGGGCGGTGGATCTGCGGCTTGTGCGGGGACGCGGTGGGCGAGGAGCTCGGGCGCGCGTCGCCGCCCATATCCCCCGCCGAGGCGCTGGACCGCCACGCCTGCGTCTGCCGCGGGGCGTCCGCGCCGCCGTCGCCCGCGGGCAGCCCCGACGACCTCATCGCCACGCTGCGCCTGCTCCTGCGCCGCAGGCTCGGCTCCCCGCCGCCGCTGGCGCCGAGGAAGGCGCGCTCCACGCCCAGCAGCCCGAGGCGCGACGCCGCCGCCTCCGCCGGCGCCCCCGGAATCGCCGTCGTCGCCTCGGGGGCCGCCGGGAGCTCGCTGGCACGCACGGGGAGCTGCTTCGCCGCGCTCGTCGAATGACGAAGAAATCGAAGGTGCTTGATGCAGAGGGAGAAACAAAAACAGGGTAGTCTCTTTTGCCTATTTCTGCTTGTTTTCTGGACGTAGGTATTACTAGCCAGCAGTTGCTGCCAGGCTTAAGATCAATAAACATGTGTATATAATATATATGGGGATTAAGATCGACGAACTTTATGCTTCTTCTATGAGAAAAGGAAGTAATTCCATGTTTTTCTCAGGTAGGGATCAGGATCAGTGAATGTACATTATTTACTCCTGGTTACTTCGTCATTTGTGGTTCTGCTCCTGCGCTTTTTGAACGCCATTTTTGCACAAGCTCGTTGAACGTTGATACACACAGTAGTTACAGTACTGTTGCTTGTATGCACAAGTCAGGTGTAGATTTCAGCTTCTGCGTAAACCTTTAGCTTGAAGGAAGCGATGATCCTCTGTTGATGATCTGTCCGTCGGGCACCAGACCTGCGGAATCGATCGATACGGAGCCGATCGAGCGAGTAGTACAGCACAGCGACGCGTCAGTAGATTTTCAGCGCCCATGATCCACGCGGCCGGGCTCGCTGACGCTGATCACGGCAATCGCTGTCCGTGCATCGTGCGTCGACCTCTAGCTAGCTGCCTTGAGGCAGCCTCCAAGCTCGCTATCAAATATTCAAATCCGTGCAGTGGTACAGCGCTCCGTCTAGTGCCATCTCGATCGTTCCTTATCCTACCAAAAAAAATGTATAATGAACTCATAGACAAATATTTATGACACTAGTTAATATCGTAGATTATTATGAAATATATTTGTTTAGTAAATATTTGTGTTTTCTATAGTAAACATTAGCGTTTTTTTATAATGGTCAGTCTTTAAATGTTTTGATTAAAAATAAATTGAAAAGTTGACTGATTTAGAGGCCTATAGGAGTACTGCAGTAGTGTCTCCATCTATCTTCTCAGTCAGATCTTTGTGCCCAAATTAGCGGCTAATCTGTCGGCGTTAGCGAAGGTGCTGGATCGAGCCAAACCACAGCACCAAGCTAGTAACCTGTCCGGTTTCAGCCGAAACGTGTCGTGCTCGTGCTACGGATCGACGAGCATGCCGCCGTGCAGAGGACTAGTTTTTCCCCCCATTTTCCAAACAAAGTACCCACAGGTTCAGACACGCTGGCATTAATTAGGAAAACCTGAAATATATCCTGGATCATCAGTCGTCGAGAGCACCCATCGAAATCTTATCCTAGCGCGCGTCATCTTGATCACAACGTTAATTAGGCATATTCGTCCTCCCGCTAGCGCGCCAAGATTCGTGCGACTGGGAGAGGCTTGGCATGGAAGCACCGTACGTGGCTGGCTGTTTCCAAGGCTGCCTTTAGTTTGGAAATTCTGGAAAATTTTGTAACTATAGCACTTTTGTTTATATTTGACAAGTTTTGTCTAATCATGGCCTAAGTAGACTTAAAAGATTCATCTCGAGATAGTCAGGCAAAAAGTATAAACATGCAACAAGTGCTACTTCATTTAGTGCTCCATGCAGACGAAAAGTACAATCGATGTGACTAGAAGAGAAAAGAAAATTTGTCAACTAAACGCTGCCCAAGTATGATTGCGTAAAACTTGCGGTATGACAGGAATATTTGGCTTTCTGTCTTATCACCGCGTGTGCATGGTAACGGTGGTGATACATAAAAGCGAGACGCTGACGATGATTAGTTCCCGTCCCTATGGTGGCTGCTCCGATGGATCCACATCAGCACGGCCCCCCTAGCCGTAGGTGATGTGGACTCAGAATCCGTATCAAGCACGAAAGGGGCAAGGGACCGATCGGAATAATCCATGGTGGCGAATATTTGTTACATAGAGAGTATATATTTCTCACCAAATAAAATCGTGATTTTATACTCACAGCAAGGCAATACAATGATGGACTTTGTCAAAGATGCTAGGCATTGCCTTATCCAGGGAGGAAAGGAATCTCAGCAATACGATGGCAGAGAGGGATAAGGCCCCGTCGTCCCTTGTGTAGCGTCTAGCCCGGATCGGAGGCCCAGGTGCGTCTAGACACCACCGGTCGGTCCAGTGGCGGATCTAGAAAAAATGTTTAGGGGGGCTGGCCGCATCCTGCCTGGCCGGTGGCCATCGCGGCGCTGCCCGGCACCAGTGCATCGGCGCCCCTGGCTGCGTGCCCGCTGGACGCTGCTGCCGGCCTGGCGCCCCTGCTCCTGGCCGCCTGCATCCCTGCGCTCGGCGGCTCGGCCTCCGCCCTCTGCTCCGTGCCTTGGCTTTGCAGTTTGCGCGATGCCAGGTAACCCTACCAGTCGCGACACCCAGCTGTGCGCTCATAATCGGACGCAACGCGAAAGAAAGAAGAGGAGACCCGATACAGAGGGAGAGGAAGGAAAAAAAAGGCAGATCCTATTTCTTAATGGGCCGCTGAAGAGACACATCCTGGCCCAGGAAGGCAGCCCAACTCGAACTCGTCTTCAACCTCCCATCAGGAGCACTTCTACCCTTCCTTCCGTGTTGTCAATGGAAGAAAAATTCAGGGAGGGAGAGGGGCTAAGGGGGGGCTCCAATGGCGCAGCTAGTGTAGGGGGGCTTGAGCCTCGGCAGCCCCCCTTAGATCCGCCCCTGGGTCGGTCACAGGTCCCTTTCCGTTTTCGGTCGTTGGCTGTGCCCTCGTGCCGCCCTCTTCGGACAAATCATTTGCCCTGCATGCTGATGTTAGATGCGGCCTCCCACTGTTTCGGAGCCCGCCAGCCAGGGCCAGCCGTTTTTCCTTTTTCCTCTTGCACAGAGACTGCAGGTGCCTTTCAGTGAGGTTGGACCGTTGGACGCCAGCACTCCTACACTGCGTGCGTTTCAGCCGTCAGCGCCCTGTTTGGTGACTGCAACCAGCGCACCCGCTCCTAGCTAGAGTCCTAGTAGCTTGAGTCGCTCGCCCGATCGATGGTGGCTCAGTGGTTGTTCTCTGATCGACCGTGGCTCAAAGCAACTCCAGCAAGGCTCCTACTTGAGCCCCCATAGCTAAATAAGGGGGTTTAGACAAAAAAACGTGCTCTAACAGGGCCCTTATTAGAGCTCCGATATTTGGCAGGGCACCCAAATCCCTCCCCCAGATCCCAATCTGGTTAGGCCAACAGGCCGGCCCCAATCCGTGCGAGCGCGCTGCTCCTCCGCCGCTCCACCACGCGCCATCGCTCCACTGCGCGGCCGTATGCCGCTCCATCGCGCTCGTGCGCATGCTCCGCTGCTCCGCCGCGCAGCCGCACGCCGCTCCATCGCACTCGTATGGCGAGCGCGGCCGCTTCCAATCCCTGTACAAAGGAGGAAGAAGAAAGAACAAAGAGAGGATGACGAGCGGGTTCCATTTGTCATTGTATGTTCAAATGGATTTGGGGGTCTTCATTTGGGTGCTACTGCTGAAGAGAAAGTATAAATTTAGGCCAATAAAAATGGCGGTGAGCACCCAAATAGAAAATGGAGGCTCTGATTTGGGGTCTACTGCTGGAGTTGCTCTCAGTGGTTGTTCTCGGCTTACCAACCATGCAGTTGCACGCCAATAATTGGAGCTGGAAGCCTGGAACCCTCCACGACGACACTTCTACGGGTACATCCATCTCTCTCCCGGCAGCAGTAGTAGTTTTATGTGACCCCGATGACTGATAGCCACGAGACTGGTAACTCGTGAAGGTACGTGCCGATCAGCACACAATGGCCATGTTGGAGATCTTGACTTCGGACCAAAACTCAGCCCCGAACTTCGGGTTCAATCGGCTTCGCTCGGCTTCGATCCGATGATCAGGAAGTGAAGTTAACTCCGCCTGTTGGCGCGAAGATGAAAAGAGCAAAGATAGCGGCTGTTGGTATTTTTAACATCACTTCACGTTAAGTTGTCATCCCTAACATGATGTCGAAAACCAAAGGTAAAATAATTTTCACTTGCCTCCTAAAAATAATACTATAGAATATATCCGCAAGCGCACAGATAATTCTCCTATTGTAGCACTTCACCCGGTAGGTATTCCGAGTATCGTTGATTTGTTTTATACCAAAAGGATAAAGATGGCATTCTACTCATTAGGATAATCTACTATAATGTTTGAAAAGATAAATGTGCAGACTTATGATAATCCATAACTCTAGTGGTTTAGCGATAAATAAGTCAATGATAAAAGATAAATGATAACTGAGTAAATGAGGTAAATGGTATTCCAGAGATAGAATATAGAGACTCACTAATGTAGAGAAGACAATCTCGAGATTCGGCTAAAGTAAAGGAAACCTATGTAATTACTAAATATAAAGTCTACAGCCTACGCCACATTACACATCTTCATCTATACCATAATCAACTCAGAAAACATCATAAGGAGCATCATCTAATGAGGATATTAAGACACAAGGGTCACCTCTTTCGCGACCGCGCTCTGCTAGTCCTACGTACGGGGGGTGGACTACAGAGGAACCAACGCAGCTGTCACCTACGCGGACTACCACACGACCCGGCACGTCAAGGTGCCACCGTAGGTACACAATATATTTAGACACCACGTCTACATAATGTATACCACCTAACTCACTCGTATTGAATTAGACGCTTTACGATCATACGACAATAATCATCACCAATCACAACAATATCGAATATGCAACTAGAATAAACTAAGAACTGAATAAGTAGCAATATATTAAAATAAAGTAAAGTCGTAATGAGATACAAGATAATATTACCGATCTCTAGACGAACGGATCTGAAATCCCGAGCGTAGCGCCCAACTCTACTTGAACCTTGTTAGACGCCTAAACTATGAACTTGAAGAACTAGAGCCCTATTTCTAATCTCTGGAACCCCTAACTTCTGTCTACTCTTGACGAATGAAGCAGGAGGAATGAATTGGTGCTCTGGGAGGGGTCTGCCCCTTTATTTATAGCCCGCTGGGATGAACGTGCGCCGTGGGATCAAACCGACTTGAACAAAAGGCCCAGATGACTACAGAGAGGCGGTGGAAGAAGACTCCAGAAGGTGGACCGAAACCCTAGCAGGGGGCGTCGGCCGGCCCCACCCTGGCGCCAGCCGGCCCCGCCCTGGTGGGTCTCGGGCCCCGGTGCTTCGGGTGTGTTTCAGATGCTTCTAGTGTTCTCGTGATGATGTTTTCTTAGCGGTTAAGTTTCCGTGGTAATTAAGCACTTTAATCCTTCTTTTAAGCCTTTCTAGAATAATCCCTGGAAAATACATAATTCACCAAAACTCGTGAAATTTGTCAGTAATAACCCCTATGCTTCTATTATTGATCTTCCCTTGGCATTAGTTGACGGTATAAAATTGGTACTTAACGACCATCAACAGCGGCGAAGCCTCGTTGACGAAGACATTAAGAGAGGCCTTCGCCCAGAAGATCGGCAAGTTCTGCGAAGTATAGTCGAGGAAAGTTAGGATTGAATTAGTTTAGGCGAGGTGTGGAAATACGATTCCGCCCCTCATGTAACGATTTATGATGAATCAGAGAGGGGTAAAACGGTCTTTTGACCATTAGCTAGCGAAGGTCAGACCCTTATAAATATCTCCTCTGACATGTACAGTACAACGGGGGAATAAAGTTACTTTACACGTGCGCGATTTTGCCACGTGGACTCTCAAATCTGTGTTATGAAAGTTTACCCCAACATCTGACGCCCACCGTATGTGTGTGCTCAAAGGAAACTTCGACCACAGGGTTAAAAGAAAGGTGGCGAAGACTAGCAAAAAAACAGCAAACACGAGCGAAGACCTCCCTCCAGTAGACGAAGGCAAGAGGCTCAACAACGAAGAAAGAACACCTCAGGAACAAGAATCTTCAGAGGAAGAGCGAAGGCTCAATGAACTAGAAGAGCAAGTTCTCAAAAAAAAAAAAGAAAGAGCTAGAAGAGTGTCGAGCTAGAACTCGAGAAAAGTCAATCCAGCAAAAAATTAAAGAAGCAGAAGAAACTCTCAAATAGCTCAATGACGAGCTACATACTGCAAGCCACGAAGTCATCAACTTTGATGAACCAGGATCAGCAGCAAAAATAACTCAAGAAAAGAACTCGCAAAGATCACTTTTAACAGTTGATCAAAAGTCACCGCTATCAACAAATTTGTAGCTCGCCCCATGGCCTTTGGGATACAAATTCAACATGCTCCCATCCTTCGAAGGGGACTCCGATCCCAGATAATTCCTAATGAGCTACGAAGCCGCAGTTATAGCAGGCGGAGGCAACAAAACTACACTGGCAAAATCTTTAGTCATGATCGTCAAAGGACCAGCGCAACAGTGGTACACTTCGCTGCGTCCACATTCAATCCATTCGTGGGAACAACTCAAACCAATTCTACTAGTGGATTTCCAAGGTTTCCAACCATTGGAACTTACGGTACAAGACCTCTTCAGTTGCAAACAGCAGCCCAAGGAGCCACTATGCCAATACTTCAAAAGATTTCTCCAAACAAAATCTCAAGTGGCAAACGTCCCTGACGAAGTTACCATAGTAGCCGCAAAAAAGGGGCTCCGCATGGGGCAATGTGCCTCACACTTCGCCCGAGAACCCCCGGCTTCAATCGCAAAACTTTACGAAGTCATGCAAAAGTTTTGCAAGTCAGACAACGATCACAAGAAAAGAGTTGAAGAAGAAAACAATTTTAAAAGTCAGTCAAAGAGCACTCCTTATCCAACACAAAACAACTTCGTACGAAGACCGCCAACAACCTTTCAAATCAATCAAATTGGCAACGAAAATGCAGCAGCTGAAAACAATTTCCAAGAAAGGAGCGACCAAAAGGAAAGATCATTTGAAAGGGGAGCACCCAGCAATAGAGGACACCTAAGAGGTGGCAAGGTCAATGGGAGAAGACCTCTCAGACCCGAAGACATGTTTTGTGTCATTCATGGTAAAGGGGCTGGGCACACTTCAAAAATATGCCCCAAAGTAAAAAAGAGTATCGAAGAATTACAAGACGAAGCCAAGTCCAAACATATCAACCATGTAAACTCAGCTGCTTACCATCAAAGCTATTACCCAATCCATTTTGGACAAGCAATGACTCCGGCACCGCCCAGCACATTCAACATCGAGCCCGTCGCAATGTTTCATCCTTCACAAAATCAATGGAAAGCATATCAACAACAAAGCGCAATCCAACCAGAAGCCTCAATAGCAAATAGCAATCAAACAAACAATCAAAATAGGCAGGAAGTCCGATCCCCATCTCCCTCTGTACCAAACAATTCAGTGATACCCAGCAGAGGAAGAATCCTAACAATAACAGGAGGGAATAGCCTGGAACATAAAAACAGAACTCAAAGAAAGAATTACTTCAGAAGAGTAAATTCAATATCAATGGAAGGACCGTTCAAAAAGACGAGATGGTCACATTTACCTATAACTTTTTCTGAAGATGATCTTAAGTTAAAAGACTTCCCTCACATGGATGCAATGGTAATTGAAGCTAACATAGACGGATGCACCGTATCCAAAGTCTTGATTGATGGAGGAAGCTCCGCAGACATCATATTCACCTCAACACTTGATGCAATGAAAATAGACCGCAGAATCTTGCAAAGAGCCGAGAATCCTCTATACGGCTTCGGAGGAAAGAAAATACACTCAATCGGCAGAATCATCTTACCAGTATCATTCGGGACTGTAAACAATGCAAGAACAGAGCAAATAGTCTTTGATGTTGTCGAAATGCATTATTCATACAACGCAATCTTTGGGAGAGAAATGTTAAATGCCTTCGAAGCAGTAATAAGCTACTCTTACCTTTATATAAAAATGCCAGCTATTAATGGAATAATCACTGTCTATGGAGATCAGACAAAGGCACGCAATATTAAAAAAGACTCCGACCTAGGGCAAAAGAACATCTACACTATCTTAGAAGAAGAAAAAGAAGAGATGGAGAATGCGAAGCCCCAACCAAAAGCAAGACCTTGTGAAGATACCAAAAAAGTACCTTGGACCCCTGCTACCAGAAAAACAAGTAATCATTGGGTCACATTTAAGTCAGGAAGAAGAACAAGAGTTAATCCAACTACTACGCAGCAATAAAGATATCTTTGCTTGGTCTTCAAAAGATTTAGAAGGAGTGAGAAGAGATATCATTGAGCACAAATTAAATATAGATCCAACTTTCAAGCCAAAGAAGCAAAGACTAAGGAAAATAGCAGAAGAAAGAACAATAGCTGCAAAAGCCGAAGTCCAAAGATTGCTCGATGCAAAAGTCATATGAGAAGTACAATTCACAACATGGCTAGCAAACATAGTCATGATCCAAAAGAAAAATGAAAAATGGAGAATGTGCATAGACTTTACAGACCTCAACAAAGCATGTCCCAAAGACAACTTCCCTCTCCCAAGAATAGACACTTTAATAGACAAAGCTACAGGCAGCGAAATGATGAGTTTCCTGGATTGTTTTTCTGGCTATCATCAAATATGGATGAAAAAAGAAGATGAAGAATATACAAGCTTTATCACCCCTCTTGAAAACTTATTGTTTCGAAAGAATGCCAGAGGGGCTCCGCAATGTCGGAACAAACTTCGTTAGAATGACTTCACACGTCTTCAAAGATCAAGTAGGAGACAATCTCCTCACCTACGTCGATGACATTGTCGTAAAAAGTAAAAAAAGAACAGACCACATCAAAGATCTGCAGCAAACATTCTCAAATATGAGAAAGGCAAACTTAAAGTTGAATCCAGAAAAATGTACTTTCGGAGTTGAAAAAGGGAAGATTCTAGGATGCATAGTGTCAGCAAAAGGAATAGACCTAAACCCGAACAAAATTCAAGCAATCCTAAATATGGTAGTCCCACAAAATATCAAGGATGTTCAGAAGTTAACAAGAAGACTACCTGCACTAAACAGATTCATATCAAAATCAGCGGAACGAAGCCTACCGATCTTTCAAACATTGAAAGGTGCAAAGAACTTTGAATGGGGACCTTCGCAACAAAGTGCATTCGAGGAAATAAATAAGTACCATTCTAATCCTGCTACTTTGACAAATCCAACAGCAGGGGCTGATTTACTACTTTATGTCTCTGCAACCGAAAGAGCAGTCAGCACAGTGTTAGTAGAAGAAAAAGAAACGGAGCATTCAAAAAAGCAGCTTCCCATTTATTATGTATCAGAGGCTCTTTCAAGAGCAAAGAAGTATTACTCGAAAATAGAGAAAATAGCTTATGCAATAATAACAACAGCAAGGAAGTTGAAGTACTATTTCCAAGCGCAAAAGATCAGAGTACCCACAGTTCATCCACTCAAAGAAGTGCTACAAAGTTCAAAAACTTCGGGAAGACTTGGCAAATGGGCAGCAGAACTCTCTCAACATTTCATCGAATTCGAAAAGAGAATAGCCATAAAATCTCAAGTTTTGGCCGACTTCGTAGCAGAATGGACACCGGCAAAAAACACAAGTGAAGTCCAACAAGACCCAGAATGGAAAAATATATTGCGACGGGGACTGGGGCTTCGCAGGTGCAGGGGCAGCAGCAATAATAACCTCGCCCTCAGGCATAAAGATGAGATACGCAGCCAGACTTGAATTCCAATCCACAAATAACATCGCTGAATACGAAGCCGTCCTCTTAGGACTTCGAAAAGCAAAGGCACTAGGAATAAGAAGGCTCATAATCAAAACAGATTCACAAATTGTTGCTGGTCACATAGAAAAGAATTATAAAGCAAGAGACGAAGAGTTAGCCAAGTATCTGCAATACCTAAGAGATCAAGAGAAATATTTTGAAGGATTCACAGCCAAGAACATCTCAAGAAATGATAACTCTGAAACAGATGAGCTAGCAAAGGCAGCAGCACAAAAGACAACTTTACCACATGATGTCTTTTATCAGATACTAAAACAAGCATCGATCAAAACGGTACCAGAACCACCAAGAGAAATATATCTGATAGAAAGCGAAGACTGGAGGGCGCCTATCATGGCCTACCTTCGTGGGCAATACGAGCCAGAAGATGAAACAGACAACATTAAGATGAAGCACAAGACAAGAAACTATCTAATCCTTGACAACCAATTATACAAGTAAGGATTGTGCCAACCGCTATTAAAATGCATATCAAGAGAAGAAGGTAAAATTTTGCTTCAAGAAATTCACGAGGGGGTATGTGTAACTCACCAAGGCCCAAGAAACATTGCTGGGAAAGCATTTCGTCAAGGATTCTACTGGCCAGCAGCACAGAATGATAGCAAAGAGATTATAAAAAAATGCCACAACTGTCAAGTTTCAGCAAGCAGGCCAAACAATCCTTCAACAAAACTCAAAACCATAGATCCAACTTGGCCACTCGCAAGATGGGGTATAGACATAATCGGAAAATTACCAACTACTCAAGGAAACTTGCAATACGCAGTGTTAGCAGGGGAATATTTCACAAAATAGATCGAAGCCAAACCAATAACAAACATGTCTTCGCTCACAATAAAAAAATTTCTATGGCAAAACATAATCTGCAGATTTGGAGTACCAACGCATGTAACAGTAGACAACGGGACACAGTTTGACAGCGAAGACTTCAAATCGTATTGCCAATACCTAGGAATCGAGCTACGCTTCGCATCAGTAAGGCATCCAAAGTCAAATGGAGCTGTTGAAAGAGCCAATGGAATCATATGCACTGGAATCTCGAAATGTCTCGTGGGGCTAGCCAAAGGAAAATGGGTCGATGAATTACCAAAAGTAATTTGGGCTCATAACACAAGTGTGTCAAGATCAATAGGCTTCACCCCATTCAGGCTACTTTATGGAGAAGAAGCAATGACCCCAGAAGAAATCAAATTTTAAGGTCCAAGAATAAATGTTCAAGCAATACAGAAAGAAGATCTAACAACAATCAAAGATTTACTCGAAGAAGAAAGACTGCAGGCGGCAGAGAATCTCTCGAAGTATCAAGACGAAACAAGAAAGTGGTATAACAAGAAAGTCAAACCAACTGAGATATGTCCTGGAGACTTCGTCTTGAAAAGAAAAAGAAATGAAGACACTGTGAGAAAATTCCAGCAGAAATAGGAAGGACTATATGTAGTCACAGAAAGTTTCAGGCCAGAATCTTTCCATCTAGCAGACATGAAAGGAAACAAGCTGAGTCACACGTGGAATGCCGAAGAGCTTCGCAAGTACTACCCATAGTAGAAGGAATTATCATTTTCACTTTCCCTTAATGTCATTTACTTTTCAATAAGATGTAAAACGAGCTGCACTCTTTTTCCACTCAGGGGAAACCCTTCATAGGCTGAGTGGTTTTTTAATGAGGCAGTCTCCATCTGTAAGTCTCATATCATATAAATGAGAATCTCCGATTTCCCCTAAAACCGAAGATTTAGACAAGATCATATCGATATCGGCAAACAAAAAACACTAGGTATTGCCAAATATTGAAATACCTTCAACATCTAACAATTACCTAGACGAGCATTATAAGCAAAATCTAACTTCGCAAAGGCAATCAGCAAGTAAATCCACAAAAGTAGAGAAAAGAGGTGTCCTAAGGGATAAGCAAAAGCTGAGTTCGCTAAGGCGAATCAGCAAGTAAATCCACAAAAGTGGAGAAAATAGTTGTCCTAAGGGATAAGCAAAAGCTAAGTTCGCTAAGGCGAATCAGCAAGTAAATCCACAAAAGTGGAGAAAAGAGCTGTCCTAAGGGATAAGCAAAAGCTGACTTCGCTAAGGTGAACGGCAGATCAATCCAAAAAAAAGTGGAAAAAAAGTTGTTCTAAGGAACAATCAAAAACTGACTTTGATAAGGCAAAAACTTGTTTCTAAAAAAGAGACAAGTCTCTGCGTCGACTTCACCTAAAAATAAGAGGGACGGCGTTTTCAGTTTAAAAACTTGTTCCTGATAAAGGGACAAGTCTCCGCGTCGACTTAACCTAAAAAGAAGGGGGACGGCGTTTTCAGTTTAAAAACTTGTTCCTAAAAAAGGGACAAGTCTCCTCGTCGACTTCGCTTAAAAAGAAGGGGGACGGCGTTTTCAGTTTAGAAACTTGTTTCTAAAAAAAGAGACAAGTCTCCGTGTCGATTTCGCTTAAAAAGAAGGGGGACGACGTTTTCAGTTTAAAAACTTGTTTCTAAAAAAGAGACAAGTCTCCGCGTCGACTTCACTTAAAAAGAAGGGGACGGCGTTTTTAGCTTAAAACTCAGAAAGAGACAAGTCTCCGCGTCGATTACGCTTAAAAAGAATAATGATGGCGCTTTATCCATTCGAAAAATGTGCTTCTAAAAAAAGATAGACAACACTTCTTTCCCAAGCAAGGTACCATTACATCAAAAATAAACAAAAGTTACAACAAGAATTCACAAGAATACAAATTGTCAAAAATTAAAGATCTTCCGAAGCTACAACATTTGCAGCTTTATTAACCAGATTAGTCACGACCTTGTCCAAAATCTCATTAAGCTTCTCCCTAAGAAAATCTTCCGATAAAGGAAGAGAAGGATCACCGGCGCTAGAAGACTGAAAAAACAGCTAATCACGATCTCCATCATAAAACTATATGTCAAATACAATGTCCTCTGACACTAACCTCTGAGACTGCATCGACAACAATTCGGTTTTCGAAATTGACCATTTTTTCCTCAAAACCACCAGGCACGTCAATCTCTAGGAAGACAAAACAAGCGAAACACTTTAAGAATTTCTGACAAAGAAAAATCCTTTTCTATCATCGATAATATCTATTAAATGCCTTACTATTGAGAGAATGATCAAAAGAAGCAGAAGGGTTATCTATCGCAAATTCCAACCACAATGATGGATCAACGAAAACATTATCTTTCAACATCAACAGGGGCATAACCTCAATCATACCCTGAAGTTCACAACACAACACCACTAAAAGTTTAAAACATAACAATTACGGACTTCTTAAGTTCTAAAAATGAGACTAGATCGGATGATCACGAACTGAATCATCAGCCTTCGCTCTTTCAGCAGCTGCCTTCTCTGCCTTCTCAACATAAGCATTCGCAGCAGCAGCGGTTTCCTCAATCTTCTAAAAAAGAGGAAGGCAAAGAAAAATTAAAAAAAATCAGTCGAACACCTTCTCTTTCAAAAAGAAGGGAAAAAAGAAACAATACAAAGAGTGATAGGCACTTTTCCAACTCGAGCCTTTGCTTTCATCATGGCATAGTCCATCCACCACCGTTCCAATATTCGTTGAAAAACTTTTTGCCAAGACCATTTATTCTGGCATTAATCTTGCTAAGTGCTTCAACAGACGGAAACTTATAATCATCTTTTAGCATCTCTTCATAAAAAGGGTCCCCAGCTTCTTTCATCAGATGAAAAATTGCCCGGGGGGCATACATGCAACTAAAATCTGAAGTTGTTTGCAACACCATAGGCAGAGCTAAAGAAAGGTGCAAAATCTCTGACCTCCCAAACAGCTTCTTCAGGCTTCGCACCAAATTTTTCATAACAGGCCTTACAAAGCACCCAAACACGAGAAGCAGTAGCCGGAAAATATTCATCTTTTTCTTTCAACTTTTTCTGAAAGTAATTAACTTCTCTAGCAGATTTTTCATGCTCAGTCCCAACTCTAGAAAGTTCTTCAATTTTATTCTGAAAAGTGATAGAGACATTCAGCAGATTGGCTTCCAACTTTTGATAATCTTCAACAATAGAAATTCGCTCCTTTTCTTTTTCTGCAAGCTGGGATTTCAAACTCTCAATTTCTTCAAGCATCTTCTTCTCGCGAAGTGCAGCGGCTTCTTCACGAATTTCAAGACTCTGACGAAGACCTCTCTGAAGAAGGGCGTTCTGATAAAAAGAAAGAGAAATTATAGCGAAGAAAAAAATCAAAGATAAACAAGAAAGGTCAAAAAACGCAAACATACCTTGTAGGCTAGTGTAACTGAAGCATCCCCAAACTCAAAAATAGATTTCTTAGCCAACTCCTCCTCAACGTCAGGAACTGAGAATGTTTTGTCAATACATTCAGACAGTTTAAGTTCGAAGGACTTCGGAAGCATGCGGATCTTGTCCAAACCAATACCAATGAATTTAAAAGCATCAAGATCCACACCTTGGCGCTGACAAAAATCTAAACAACGATCCAATAAATCTTTAGTGATATCTTGAACAGCAAGCTGCGAAACTGGCGGAGGAGTAGGAGGATCTTCAGCTACACTCTTCGATTTAGACAAATCCACAGTTACCTTCTTTTGAGAGGAAGAGCCAGGACATACAACATCTGAAAAGAAAAATAGCATTCAAAACAAGTAATAATAATAATAAACGAAGCATCAGAAGAAAAAGAAAGTATACCAGTGGAAACCCCTTTCCTCTTTTGAAGGTCAATCTTCTCACCAGAAGAGACATTCACCAAAGAATGAGATAAGCGAGCAATCCTCGCATTCTCAGCTTCTTCATAAAAAACATCTTCATCCGAATTATCGAAATTGAAGTCGGCACAAATAGTACCTTTCCGAGAGGAAGCTCCAGGCTTCACGGCAACCAAAGGCAAAACATTTTCAGATTCAACAGCTGAAGGTCTAACGCCTCCAGTTACTAGAACATCACCTTCGCGAGCGCGCGAAGTCGAATCTGCAATCATATCATTGAGCGAAGATCCAGAGAAATAAGGAGAAAAACTTTTAAAAGTTTCAAACACCTCCCTCATTATAAAATCACCCCTTAGAGATGTATGAGTAGTAAAATGAGGAGAAGAGGCCCGGGCAGTCTCTGGAGAACCAACAATATCAATTTCACCTTCCTCGTCGAGATCACCACCACCACCTCCAAGATCAAACAAAGTTTGGGGCGGAAAAGTTCCAGCAATGTTACTAACCGTAAGATCCAAAAGCTGTTCATCAACAACCAAATGTTTCAGAACATCAAAAGACTAGAAAAAGTCAGCAAGTGGAGATAGAGGAGAAGGCAAACTACCGAGCAAAAGACTTCAGCAAGAAATATCACCTCTTGACTAACATTAAGAGCCTTAACATTAGGTTCAATATCGGCATCAACAGGAACTGGACCTTTCCCGGAAGAGGTACCCAAAACTTGATCTTCCTCTTCTTCAGAAGAAACTACAATTTCAACATCCCGTTTCTTTTTCTTGGAAATTTTCTTGACAAGCGTCGGAACGCGTGAAGCCGGCGCGCCTTTTCTTTTTCGCGTAGTCTTTTCCAAATTAGGCTTCCCTCCACGAGTATATAGAGGCGGAGCCCTTGCCCATATCCAATTTGCGCAATCTCAAAAATACGATTCAGACATTGATAGTCAGGACCAATCAACTTCAGAATCGTGTCATTCTCTGGCTTGTATTGTTTTCCGAGAAACTCACAAACTTTAAGTTCGACACCCTTGACAAACTTTGCATCATAATCAAATCTTTTGGGGCGAACAGTTTTAAAAATCAGGAAACAAGTACTTCTTATTGTTGACTATCTTTTCATGGGAGCGGAGCGGCTTCCAACCTTTCCTCATCGGCCAAACCCTGGCAGCTACATACTCTTCACATAAATCACGAGCACATTGAACAGAAGCAACAAGTTTATAAGCCTTCTCACAATCTTTTGAGACTTGGCTCCTTTCTAAAGAAGGTTTACACTCAAAAGAGGAATGGACGAGCTTCGAAGCGAGAGGAAACTTCTTAGCAATTCTCTCTTTCTCATTTTTCTCTTCAACCATGGGAATGTTGTGATAAAACCACTGCCTTGACCAGTTCTCAAGCCACTTATTGCATGAAGCCAGGGGAATTTGAACGGCTCCGTGAGCAGCCTTGAAGCTACTACAAGCAAAAATTCGAGATAATCTTCTTGCCATTTACCATCTGGCTCTTGAACTGAGTGTGCATCTCATGCAAATGGCAGAAAGCGGCAATGTCAGGCTTGGCATGCTGAGACTTCACAGCCCAAATTAAAAGAGCAATTTTGCAGACGCCGTTCGGAGTCAGATGGTGCATCCCAATGTTGTAAGCTCGAAAAATATCCTCAAGCAGATCATCCACGGGAAATCAAAGTCCAGCAGTGAAAAGATCTTTGAAGACGATGCACTCATCATCTTAGGGATCTGGGACAACCTCATCTTTTGAAATGGGAACGGAATTTTTGTCCAAAATATGGTGCTCATAAAAAGGCTACAGCTCCTCATCAGTAATCAAAGTCTTTCCGAATTTGAAAGAACGCGTCTCGTCGGCAACCAATTCCGATTCAGACGTAGATACATCTCCAAGGGAGGCCGAGCCTTCAGAATTCGTAGCAGACATCTCCACAGAGTTATCGCCTGATTTTTTTATCCAAGTCGAAAAGGTTACGTTCTATGGAAACCTAAAAAGAAATAAAAAATAAGTTCACGAAGACAAAAAACAACAAAAAGGATAACAAGCTTCAAAAAGGCAACCTTCGGGAGCAACAAGAAAGAGATGACGAAGCTAAAATTTGACTTCGCGTCAAAGCATCGAAAAGCATAGTCTGGCTATTTCTCAAAAACAGGGAGGACAGGGGAACCCCATCTTCGCCCTTTTATAGGGGGATGCTGGTCAAAGCCAAAAACCGGCAGTCAAACTTCAAAAACAAAAGCTCGGCCCAAAAACTCCGAAGTTCAGGGACGGCGTTTTGAGAGCTCAGTAACAAGATCAAACTTCGCGGGATTCAGACCTTCGGAGTAGGCCTTCGCCTGCGAAGGGCTGCTGTTGGAGATCTTGACTTCGGACCAAAACTCAGCCCCAAACTTCGGGTTCAATCGGCTTCGCTCGGCTTCGATCCGATGATCAGGAAGCAAAGTTAACTCCGCCTGTTGGCGCGAAGATGAAAAGAGCGAAGATAGCGGCGAAGCCTCGTTGACGAAGACATTAAGAGAGGCCTTCGCCCAGAAGATCGGCAAGTTCTGTGAAGTATAGTCGAGGAAAGTTAGGATTGAATTAGTTTAGGCGAGGTGTGGAAATACGATTCCGCCCCTCATGTAACGATTTATGGTGAATCAGAGAGGGGTAAAACGGTCTTTTGACCATTAGTTAACGAAGGTCAGAATCCTATAAATACTCCCTCTGACATGTACAGTACAGCGGGGGAATAAAGTTACTTTATACGTGCGTGAGTTTTGAAAGTTTACCCCCAACAGGCACATGTTCCTATAAGGAAAAAAAAAAGCACACAAGGGCCACAGACGCGGCGAAGATCAACTGGAAAGTCTGAGCCCGAGGGAAAGGGAAGGGACAGCCGCCGGACAGCACAGGACAAGACAAAACGCTCGAATCGAATGATTTGATGCTTTTCGTTCTTCTCTCGACTCCGGTTGCCACTGCCAGGGATGGAGAAGGAAACAGGCGTTGTACAGTACTACTGCTCCTCTTTTGTGCTTTGTAGTGCGGCCAATAATTGAGTCCGCGCGCCACGCATCACGCATCGCATCTTTGTAACCCTAGTCCTCGTGCGCTCTTTACCGAGAGGGAAAAAATCGGATGGAGCCTTAGCCTGCCTCGGAAATACTCCACCCATCTGTCTGTGTCTGTCCATAACGATCACGGAGGCAAGGCCGGCATCGCGGTATGTGCCAGGAAAAAGGATGGAATGCAAAGCACTCCAAGTCCAAGCAGGGTGGCAGCACTCCTCAGCTTGCACGCCCTGGCCATGTACGAGCAGTTGCCAGAGATGATCGTATCTCACTGGAGTCATGCACTACGGTGTCTTTGGCATGCCTGCCTCTAGCAGGTGTCTGGGCTCAACACATGCAAAGGCTCCTGGTCCTGGCACTACTCGCGACAGCGCGGCGGGTTCTTCGCGGACTTTGAACTGTTTGTTCCGCGCCCGTGATCCGTGAATGATGAAACCTCAGCTCACGCGCGCGCGCGTCTGGATTGACGAAACAATGGAGCCCGATTCGCTGTTTTCTGAAAAGATTGGCTGTTTGCTGCTCTGCTGCCGCACGCCTGCATATCATGAGTTCAGCATAAGGGCAGGAACTTGCCACATGGGCAGCATTCGGGCCTTCGGGCGTCTCTAACGTGTTGCTGCCTGTCATCCGGCGTGATCGCATATCTGCACATTGCAATTGGGGTGGGGGGTACTGTAGACTGATCACGACTGAAAGAGACCCTTTTGAAAAAGTACAGGAACGGAGTGAGACTTGAGAGAAAGCAGCGTTTATAATCATTTGACTCGTTCCTCCACTGCCACGCAGAAATGCCGAGAGACGTAGGCATCAGCGTAACTGTAACTGTGTCGCGCCGGGAAGCATGATCTGAATGAAATGCTTGTCACGCCACGCAAGGCGCGTTTCGTTAGATCAAAAGCCATACAAGATTTGTGATTGCAGTTTCTGGAAGCAGGTTATTAGAGAGGAGCCTGTCTGTTTGGAAACAACGTCAGCAAAAAGAAAACAGCAGCAGTGCCTGAACACATATTCTTTTAGCTAGGCGCCTGTTTTTTTTTTTACGTATTTACGTGATGTTTTAGCTAGTTTTACACTGTCTTATTACTATATTTGTATAGTTTCTTTTTCCAGTGTAATTTATTAGACAAACTGGTGTAACTTAAGGATAATAGAACTTCTACATCTATGGATTGCAGATCTAAGACAAATATATGTTAATATTTTTTAAAAAAATTCAAATTATTTTTAAGGAGTTTATATAACAGAGAAATACATATCAAAATTGTTCGCAAGAGACAACATATTCACAAATTTCAGAAAAATTACAATTCTTCACACAAATTTTAGAAAAAATAACTCTACGGAACTCAAACATATGTAAAGATTATGTACATCAAGTACATGCAATTCTCTATTAGTTAACCAGGGACACAGTACATGGTAAAGATTATGTACAAGTCATTAGCAAGCAAACATGAACACAACGAGGCACACGCACGAGAAGCTACTTAGAGCGGCGTATCCATGGCAAAACTGGCACTCTGGCAGGGAGGCCAGGCCACTGACATCAAGGAGCAGAGCATGACTGCATGAGCTAGGATGACGCCATGATCAGATAAACAGGTAAAGTTTCATCTGATGTAGGCGACATGGCCGAACTTGGCCGCCGGGATCGAGCGCTCGAACCTGGCCCTGATCATCTCCGCCACCTCGGTCAACAACACCTTCACGCCGCGCGCGAGGCCAGCCTGCGCCGTCGACCGTCGCTCCCCTGTCTTCGTCTTCGCCGCCGGCCTCGCTGAACCGGCAAGCTCGCCACGGTCGTCATCAGCCGCGGCGATCTTTGCTTCCGCTTCGTGATGCCGAGGCAGCAGCTGCAAGTTTGAGAGCGCCGCCGTCTCCGTGCCGCCATCGCCATGAGAGAAGCGCGCTGCAGATGATCTAGTGCTAGCACTGGCACCATCCATTTCGGCGGGCGGCCGCCGATCACAGCGTGTGCAGGCCTGAGCGTGGACTGCAGGGGAGAGCAGGCGCTTTATCTATGGGCAGAGCGCGCCTGACGCCGCCATGGCCAATGGCGTTCGGACGTCGGCGCCGTGCTGGGTCGTCCGGCTGCATGCGAGACGCGGACAGCGACGTGGGAGACGACTTGGTGTTAAAGCACTGGGCGCCTTCCTCGCTCGCTGATTTCAGCGATCGGTATCGGTTCTGAGCTATAGACAACGAGTGTTATCAAATGCCCGTGTAGCCTGTAGAGATTCAAGAGCTGCGGGACGTCATATGGATAACTACTGTACAAGATAGCTGAAAGTTGTTCAACGGCGTCCGTTTAGAAACCAGTTCAAAAAACTGTTCAACTAATTAAGTTCCTCTTTTTTGAAAAAAGTAAAGAAGGGACAATAAAGAAGCTACTTTTCTTTACTAAAATTAACAGATCTCTTACACCCAACTAAGCTTATACTCTCTCCATCCTAAATTGTAAGTCATTCCAATAATTTCGAAGAGTCAAAGCATCTCAAGTTTGACTATAATTATAATAACAAAATACATATAAAGATTTATGATAACAAATAAGTATACTATAAAAATAGTATTTGGTGAAGAATCTAATAATACTTAGTTGATGTTGTAAATATTATTAATTTATTATATAAAACTGGTCAAAGTTGTGATATATTGACTCTCTAAAATTGTTGGACTGACTTATAATTTGGGATGAAGGCAGCATTAGATTAACCGTATTGCTATATCGATCGTTTCCAAGCAAAAAAGATCTATTACACCTAAATTTTATATAAGAAAAAAATTAAGCGCGTTATAGGATTTACACTCATATTACGATATGTTTGGAATGCCAGAATTTTCAAAGAAAAAATAATTTTTGTATTCCAAACAGGACCTTAAAGGTCTATAAGAATTGGATGAATCATTCTTTGCACCGAGGTTTTAGTTACAGCAAATTTATGTAGAAACTATATCAAAATAACCGCCACAATTCTAGTACAAGTCAAGCGCAAATCTAGTGCAAGTTGACATAAATTAGAAATGGAGTATGAGAGAGAATTGTTTCGCCTGAGTATATATAGGTACAAGAAAGGAAAAAAAGGAAGCAGAAAAATCGAATGGGGGAGGGGTGGGGAAGATTTTCACTAAATAAGAATATTTTCAAATTTACATCCAAAATTCGTCACATTTTCATGAAATTTCCTCTTGTACTACTATGCGGTTGGTTAATAAATTACCAAGAGAGTATAGCCAAATAGAAGAAAAGAATGCCAAGTCTCAATAGGTGTTCAAGATTTATATCCTTTTGTCACATGCCCATGGCCTGTACATAAACGTTTTGGTACTTTTCGATACATCAGTCTTCATCACATAAAATATGCCCATTAATTGCTCTAATAAACTATCGGACAGGTCTCTATCCAGAAATTGACAAAGTGGTTATGGAGGAAGGCATAAACACCATGCTCAGGATCGTGAGGCACATTCTTGGAGTAAGACAAAATATATAAGAAGTTGGGTGCCAATGCGATGAAGACTCATGTCAAAAATGAGAAAAAGGCAGATTGGATATGTGTATCTTTTGGCATTTGCATTTGGAAAGAGCGCAACAGAAGAACTTTTCAAAATAAGTATTTGCAGCCTACACAAATCGCCACTCTGTGCAAGGAAGAAATTCAACAGTTTCATATGTCAACAAGAGGAACCAACGACAATGATCAAGCTTAGTTGTTGAGATGGTAGTTCTAGTCATTTGAGCGGTTGTTTATGCCCTGCTTTAGTTGAATGGATTTTTCAGAAGTGGCGTATACTAGATGATGGTCAGTAGTGGAGTGGAAAGTCTATCTTTCTTTTGTCCTGTTTATAATTTTTTTGTTCTTCGTATTTTTCCTCTTTTATATATTCGTCTAATAAAAATCCGGCAAAACTTTTACCGTCTTTCTTAATTTTTTTGGTATAATCAATATATTGAAAATGGGTAATAAAGGCTAGGTAGGAAAAGGCGCTACTATAAAGAAAGCCTCGCTCGCACTGGGTGTTCAATCCATAGATGAGCTTCCTTTGTTTGACTGAAAGCCTACTTTCAGGGATAATCAGTCAGTTCAAGAGGATGAGCCTTTATTTAATAGAGCTAGCAAGCCTGAACTGCATAAACTCCTTTCTTGTTCGTTTTGTCTATGTTTCTTTTTGGATAGTTTCATGTTGCCTTTTGTGTTGGGTGGTGAAACACACCATGTTCGTGCAAAGTTATCTTTCATGTGAGTTGCCTTTTATGTTGGATTGTTGGGTGGTAAAACACACTTTGTAAGCATCTAAGTTTCCTCATGCACGGGTGGTTAAACACTTTATGTGTTCTGTCTAAAGTCTTCTACATTGCTAACTCTGAACTTTTGTTATTGCGATGGAAATGGGAAGTTTCTGCGTCGAAAAAAAATTGCCATTGTCGCTGCATCTGAGACAGGCATGCAAGAGCACTGGAGTACGGGTAGAGAACGAAGGCTTCCGATGTATAATTTGCTCAGGTTTTGAGCCACACTCTGCATCTCACTGTAACAGCAGACTGAAAAGGAAGAGAAACAGGATGAACCTTACAGGGATGCGCAGGATCCTAACCAATAGCACGTCGCCACCTCATCTATACACAAACACACGCACGCTTGCACAACGCGGCTCGAGCACGGGCGTGTCACGCCTTCTGTTCGGCCGGCAGATGCCACACCCAGAACTCCTCCTTGGGGCCGGCGCCGGGCCGCTTCCTTGGGCTCGCCTTGGGCGACATGGGCCTGCGGCGCCGGACGTCCTTCCTCGGAGCCCGCTCCTTCTTCTCCTCCGCGGGAGCCACGAACAACACCACGGGGGCGACGGGCCCTACCGGTCCGACGGGCACATCATCGTTGAGGTCGAGCAGCGGTTCCAGTGCCTCGACGACGGCGGACATGTCCGGCCGGTTCTTGGGGCTGCTGCTGAGGCACCGGTACGCGACCAGGGCCGCGCTCTGGGCCGCCCGCGCCGAGTACTGGCCCTCCATGGCTGGGTCCATGATCCGGGCCAGCCTGAGCGGGTCCTTGAGGCCCGGCCGCGCGTAGTCCACCAGGTTCTGCTCCCGGCTGGGCCGGGTCTTGTCCACGGACCGCCGGCCCGTCAGGATCTCCAGCAGCACCACGCCGAAGCTGTACACGTCGCTTTTCGCCGTGAGGTGGCCCGTCATGATGTACTCCGGCGCCGCGTAGCCGTGCGTTCCCATCACGCGCGTCGACACGTGGGTGTCGTCGCCCTCCGGCCCGTCCTTGGCGAGCCCGAAGTCTGATAGCTTGGCCTTGTAGTCCTGGACAAGGATGGATCGAATTCATCAGCAATTGGAATGGGCCTGCATGTGCTTGTTTGGCTTAATCTTACAGTGGTGGCGAAACTTAGTTGGGCCTGTATGAGGCCCATGTTGAGGACACACTACGACCAGCTCAAGCAATATACTATTAGCCCACTATGCTATGTTTTTCTCTCTCTTTTTTTTTCTTTTTTCTTTCTACTTATGTTATATAGATAAAGTAGCATGATACTATACATTAGGTATGCTGCCTAAAACAATAACTACGAATATCATATATTGAAGTAATTGGATAACTAGTCGTTGTGAGAGGTCGCAATCACCACCTCGGTAAAACGGACTCCAAACCTCGAACTCTGAAAGACTGAAACACTAGTCTGAATCAGAAAAGTTTCTGAAACTCTGAACCTATGTTCACTGCGAATTTGCATTGAAAAACTCTTATATATTATGGTTACTGCTAAATACTACTCGGGCAATGTATGAAGCACATCCTCACCCACGCCATCCGTGCCAAATTGGTCAATCAGGATGACATGTCTAATATCTAATTGCAGAAAACCACTCACCGAGTCGAGCAAGATATTGGAGGCCTTGAAGTCACGGTAGATCACCGGCTTCTCTGCGTCGTGGAGGAACGCCAAACCCTTCGCGGCGCCAACTGCAATGTTTAGTCTGGTAGACCAGGGCAGCACGGCAGGAATCTCTGCAGAGATATCACAGAAAATTCAGTGCCGATCTTCACAATTAGCCATTCGGAATCACATTATTCACGCCGTGGAATGTTTTATTGTTCTGCATGCAACGTCACACATTCAGACAGAACGGGCCTATCAAATATTATTGCCGCAGGATTTCAGGAGCAGAATAGTGGCAGCAGAGAGATGACCTGATCGCTGGACGCTGGTTCTATACAATGCGGAGACAGACGCAGTCAACGCGTTGGGCGATTTCCTTACGACCAAGAACGGATCAATCAGTGATGATCGACATTGATCCAGAGAGCCCTGTCCCTATCCAGCGTGCTGTGCAAGCAAGCTGCAAGCTGCAGCCTACTGTGATCAAACTAATGCTAGCTCGGGCGTTCTGCTAATACAATAACAACAGCGCCATGCGTCTTGCACCTGGGCAGCGAGTTCAGTCAAATCTGATTTGGTTATCAGAGCGAACTCGAAAGCTTGGAAGGTGGTTCAAGGAAGGGAGTTCTCCTACTCACTGAAACACTTTGCAAATTTTCCGGCACGGAGCCACCAACTTGAAATTGAAAACAAAAAAATTAAAAATCATTTCTTTCCAATAATTCCTCTGGTTTCGTGAGCTTATATAATAAGTATAATAATGATTAGTAGGTAAGAATAGGAACCGGGTTTTCTTGCTAACCATCGTCATGCATGCTCAGACATATATATGCCAGGTCAACACTCAAGGAGACTTGTCAACCTTATCTCACATCAGTACATCCCCACTGCAAACAATTAGTCTACCATATGCAAAGTGTAGTGTACTCACGTTTGAAGAGGTGGTTCTCCAGGCTGCCGTGCTCCATGTACTCGTAGACGAGCAGCCGGTGCTCGTCCTCGCAGCAGTAGCCCACCAGCTTCACCAGGTTGGGGTGCCGCAGCTGCCCCAGGAAGATCACCTCCGCCTGCGTGACCACAACCAAAAAAAACATGCCGAAATCATCGCGTCAGAATCAAATCCCCGATCGGGACCCGTAGCCGTACTACGCGCGATGGTCCACCCAACTCTTATCCGCCCGCCGCTAGCTGCCGCCGGGAGCCCGGAAACGTCGCGATTGCTCAACCACCACCGGCGTCGTCAGCTAGCTTCCGCCCGCCGTACACACGTCCGCGTCTCATTGCCCGCCGAGATATTGCAGCGCGCAGGGGGGAGGAGGCCAAATCGTGCCGTCACGACACGACCCATATCTATCTATCTAGCTATCTCGACCTTTTTAGTTAAATAAATAAACTGATGACGGCGACAGAATGTTAGCATAGTAATATATCTTTTGAATTGGTACCATTGATGATTTCATAGCTAGGAATTACTGACATGGTATGTTTTATTACTTCCTAGAGATTTAGTCAGCAGCTAACGAAATTATATTCTGAAGTAAGCAACAAGCAAACTGCTGCTGGAAGAAAAAGGGAGTTACTGGCCGTGCGTATGTAGTGCAGATGGCTTGCAAGACCTGATCTTTCTTTTTGTATGGGGTTACTCAAAGTTGCACTACTTCTGCTTGCACCAGGTGTCATGCCGGGAACTAGATAGTGTGCTGCCATTGTTTGGGTTTAGTGATCCTTGTAAGGGAACTGACCGCTAGGCTAGCAGCTAGCTAGCTTGGGTTCACCACAAGATCACTCTTTCTTTCACTACAAGAAAGCTTAAAAGGCCGGGGTTCTAAAGTTTTGGAGACTACGACTACGTACGACGATTCTTCGAAGGAAACTTTTCTATAGTAATAACGATATCTAGAAGGACCAGAACAAGTACTGCTAGCTTAGACTCGCGAACGAATGAAGCACTACTGCACGGGGATCGATCGATCGGACATCGGAGCAGCAGCAATTAATTAAATTATATAAGCAGCTAGCACGCGTGGCGTAATTTGGCGGGAGATCGAGGGGAAATTCACGAAGGGCGGGAAGCGATGCGTACCAGCCACTCCTTGTGTCCCTGGGCGCCCTCGGGGTCCCAGAGCTTGACGGCGATGGCCTGCGGCCTGAGCCCCTTCTTGACGCCGTCGGCGACGAAGCCCTTGTAGACGGGGCCGAAGCCGCCCTCGCCGAGGAAGTTGCCGGAGACGAATCCCCGCGTGGCCTCGCGGAGCTCCGCCACGCTGAACACGTGCAGGTTCGACCCCACCAGCGACACCGACAGGTCCTGGTCCGCCGCGCCGCTCAGGTCCGTGAACGACAGCCGCCCGCCGCCGCCAGGCCGCACCTTCCGCTGCCTGTCCCCCGCCGCCCTTCCTCCTCCGCCGCCGCCGAGGCAGCCCCCCAGGAGCCACCTCCACGCCGACGCCGTCGTCGTCTTCGCCTTCCTCGCCCTCATCGATCGCGATGAGGTGGTCCGTCTGAGTGGGGGTGGGGTAGGAGGTTGTCTAGTCTTGTGTGTGCGGCCAGCTCGACGCACGGGGCGCGGTGGCTATATAGGCGCGACGCGCACGGGGGATGGGCGTAGCATTTTTTTTTATTTGATAACTTTTGTCCAATCATGATCTAAGTAGACTTAAAAGGTTCATCTTGAACTACTCAGGCAAAAAGTACAAGCATACAACAGCTGCCGCTTCATTTAGTGTTCCATATAGGCGGAAAGTCCAATCGATGTGACAGGGAAAGAGAAAAGTTTTTGGGAGGTAAACATGGCCTCAGAGTAGTAGTAGTGCCTTGTTTACCTACTAGCAGCATACTTGTAAATTCCATTCCGGAGTCCGTTCCGTTTTTACTCTTGGAATGGAACATTCCGGTACCGACCGATATCGGTGTACCATTCCGGACTTTATTATATTAAAAATATATGAATATACATATACATAAATAATCATATAAATATATACTTATGGCATAGTTACGCTTCATCACACTGACATTTTTTCTAAACTCACGTATTTTTTCTAAACTCCATAACTCACACATGGAAAAAGTGTTTCGTCACTTGGTTTTAGTCCGATACCGAAATGGGTGGAACAGGCATTTCGGCCGGAATTGACCGGAATGGCCGGTATTGACCGGTATTGACCGGTATTTGACCCGGTACGGGATTGCAGCCCTTCTATGCCGGTTTGAACACCGGAACGGGGCATTTCGGCCATTCCGGCCGATACCGGAATGGAATTTACAAGTATGACTAGCAGTACTCGCTATCTCCATTTCGTTCACGCCTCGCGGGGTCTGACTTTGCGAGAGTAGGTAATGTATTTTGATTAAGTAATTACTAATTTTTGTTTAGTTTTGTAGTAGTACTCCATTATGGCAGCAATTGGAACGGGATGCAAGAAAGATTCAGCCTTGTTGTAGTAGGATTGAAAGAGTCTCCTCCTCCGCCTCCGCTGATCAGATCACTGCCCAGTGGAGGTGGTGGGCAGAGCTGAACACTTCGTCGCAAGCTCTGTACTAGCTGCTGCAGGCTTGCGCAGCCGAGGACCGGGTGGAGTGAGTCCACCGCCCACGCAGACGCAGGCGAGGACAGGATCAAGCTGGCTCGGCACGCGGCTGCAACTGCAACCAAGAACCAACCAACCACGCGGTACATACGGTACGAGAAGGCCGCTGATTTCGCAACCTGTGGGTGTGGGGTGCCCACGCCACGCGTCTGCCGGGGTCTTTCTTTAGGAGGATCGGATCGTCCGCCCGTGCCGCGTCCTGCTTGCTGCTTGGGGCCTCCAGCAACGCAGAACGTACAGTCACATTCGCCGTCGCAGAAAGTTTCCACTGAGCAGCGCGCAAAAAAGGCGCTTTGACAAACGCGCGCGCCCCGCGCCGCCGCCGGAAAGGCCACACGACGACGCCTTTCTTTCTCCTTCCATGCATCGCTCGGTGGCACCAGTCACACACAGACACAGATAGTGAGCGAACATGGTCCGGATTCCTCACCTCCCTCGAGCCTCTCAGCACGATCTATCGGCTCTGCACTTCTCGGTTTCCCACTGAACTGAACTCGCCCGCTTTCGGCATCACCTACCTGATCGCGCGCGTCGGAACGGAACACACACGCGCGCAGGACCGCGAGAGGCATCCGGCATCCGCGCCCGTCCACGTCAGGGGCCCCGCGGCAAATTCCCGTCGGTTTGGACCTTTCCTGGCTTGCGGATGGATGAAGCGGGGGGAGGGAGGACAAGAGCCGAGAACACACAGCCGGTGTCACTTGTCACTTTGTCCGCGTCGCTGATGGCCCGCCCGATGATGCCTATCCGGCATTCGGAAGCGTCCGTCACATCCACTTCTGTGCTTTGCCATCCAAGTGCGAGCAAGGCTTCCTTTTCTTCTAGAGGGAAAGGGACAGAAGCTTCCCCGTCATGGATAAAATATTGGTCGGCCTCGGCCGGTACGGTCGGCCCTGTGGGCTAAGGCTAACTCGAATACAAGCTATACGCGGTGACTGACTGACGATGCGCGCGCACCGGCCGCCATGGCATGGTAGTTGTGTGCCGGCGGGTCTGGACGGGAACGTGCGCGATCGACTTCGTCAGGTGAAGTGGGAAACAGTGGAGTTGCCAAGGAAAGCTCAGCGTCGTTGTTGCAGGTCAGTCGGCGCGAACGCGAACTGGTAGTCCTGGTCGTGGCTGCTACTGATGGAGGCGGAGCTTGCTTGCTTCCGATGCCATTTGGAGGATGCGGCCTGGTGGCGCCGGGCGGAGCTAATTTGGGGGGTTTAAGATCCGGAAATGACGGGCGAGAGATCTTTCGACCGGACTGCGTCTGCCGTGTTGCCAGCACGAAATTTTCACGAATTAATCTTTCTTTGTGTCGTGCAATGCATGAGCATGACCAGTCCTCAGTCCTCGCATGCAACGACATCGACATGCATGCATGGCATGGACTCGTTTTTCTCTGGCAGGTGGAGTTGGAGCGAGGGGGTAATGACTAACGACAGTCAAGCACCTTTGTTCATGCACGCCATGCGTGCCTTCAGAGAAATAATCCTTGTACATGCTTTTGACTTCTGCAGTGTTATGTTAGTTGCGATGGTTAGAAAATCAACCCAGCTCACTCACGTGATCGATTTAGCTTCAGGATGAATCGACCATTACCTATTTTTTTTAACAAAACATACTAAGGCCTCGTTTGGCATAGCTCAGCTCACAAGTGTAATTGTTTTTTTAAAAAAAATAGCTTCATGAGCAATTTTTTGATGAAGTTAGGCTATTTTAGAAATATTATTTAGCAAAACAGCTTCACCAGCAACATCAGACATGGTTGGGAGAAAGAAATATAGAATAACCTATTTATTTTTTTAGCTTCATACTAACTCATCCTTTTATGAGAGAAGAGCTTAATCCATAAAGCTATTTTAGAAAATGATGTTTGAAAAAAAACAGCTCACAATAGCTTCACTGAACTTTTGTAATTTGATTCCTTTTGAGTAATGATAAAATTCTGCCCGTCCGTTATTTTGCCACAAAAAACATTCCTTACCCTCTAATCTTATATATAAACTCATGCTCAGAGACGATCTAAGCATTGGGGCCGGGGAGGGGGGCCACTCGAGTCCCCCTTCTACCCTGACCTCTCTATACCAGCAAATATAATAAAATATTGTTCTAAGTGAAAAGATGTGAGTAGTAAGTTTACAACCAGAACTTTAAGAAATTTTATGAAAATAAGAAAGTGAGACATGCATGTTAATGTTTAAGTATATCCTAATTAATACTGAACTACTATATTGATGAGTCGATAAATAGACTGTAAATGCACATACGACTATAAGAGGTTGCTCACATGTTCTATTGAATAAATGACGTCCACCTATACCACAATATATATATATATATATATATATATATATATATATATATATATATATTCTCAATTCTCAATCCAACACATCAACAAGGTTAGATTAGTATAACATTATCTATCTGCTACGTCACCGAGAGAGCAACTAGAATGAAACCAAAGAGTAAACTGAAATCAAACTCGACAAGAACCTCCCCTCGATCATTTGTGACCTTGAAACAAAGCTCTCGAATTGACACGTTCTAGAAACTCATAAAAAAATATGATCACATGAACATACACATGCTAATGACAGTCATTTGCAGGTGAGCGACAGGTTACCCTCGTGATGGGAGAGATACGGGGTAGGTTCGCCATCTTTTTCCATGAAGAGCTCAAATGTCACACGATAACCCGTTACCAACTGCTATAGTCACATATATATGATATAATCCGAGTAACACATGGACGACCTGATCGAGCTTCTCATGCACCTCTTCTTTTTTCCCGATTAGTTTTCTATGTTAATTAGCAGATAAACACGCTGGCAGGTACAACCACAGGGTTTTAAGATATAGACCCTTATAGTATCTGTCATTTTCAGCTAAACATTCTAGATCAATGGCCCTTGATACGAGAACAAGCATAGGAGCCAAAAAAAAAATGGTATCTAGTAGTAGCTAGGGCTCTTGATTATTTTGTTGAACGAAAATCCTTGTGATTTAATATGGATCATTCATGCTCTCCGACGTGAGCACATATTCTGCATCAGGATTCTTTATATTGAGAAATGGGAATTGGATAATATTATTAGTGATGATTATTCGATATCTCCCCTGTAGTTCTGCAGTTCTGTTGGGATGATACATCAATCTTAATTCGCATACGTGTTACAAATGCTGCTGATTAGTCGGCCCGGGCATCTCTTAGTTGATCTGTTGTATTTTAGTCTGTCGGCTACAAGCAAGCAAGGTTCTACGATAGCTAGGTAGCCTTATTATACTTTTAAATTAGATAACCAGCATATATCTTCATCTTGATTTGGTCAACCAGCATATACACTGAACTGAATACCAACAATTTCTTTTGATTTTTGAATGGGAATACTCATTTCTTAAATAGACAGCTTACTTGACATTTGGAGGATGTCTGCTACGCATAAGTTTTTCTTCAAGACTAGTTCTACGCCAATTAATTTATCTGCAGAATGAATCATAGCTGATCTCCTTTTTTCCTCCCAAAGCAGAGGCTAGTTTATGTTTTAAATTAAGTAATTAACCTAACTCCATTAGCAACAACATCCTTTGGCATATAGTCATTATTAATTGTTAGTGTAAACTTTTCATGTCAACGCATGCTTTTGTGCTTGATTATCTTTTCACGACATCGATCAGATCAGCAGCATCTGCTCCCAACTTCCTGTACACGGCATGTCAACAACCTCATGTAGGTCATGGTAGGTGTGCCTTGAGCTCCTTTGTGACAAGACCATAGCAGCCAAAATACAAGTTTAGTAGCACTGATCATGGTTATTAGCGCTCCTTTGTGACAGCAATTCTGCGGAGTGATATCCAAGTAACACCTCTTTCTCCCTTTCGAAAACAAAAAAGAAGGAAAGCAAAGAAAATAAAACCTCTCTTTAGCTCGCCTCGTGACACCAAGAGTCAAGCTATAGATATTTTTTGCTCGTTTCTGGACAAGCAAGCTTGTGGTCGGCTGAAAAAGTGATTGTGGCACAAAAAAAAAAAAAGCGACAGTGCAGCTTATTGTTTCAGTTGTCGTTTCTCCACGATGCAGGGCTTTCATGTCGATTTCTTGGCTTATCTTGTCCCCAGTCTCCGCCACGGTTTTCAACCCTCTGACATTGTTTTTATGCCTTGTTCTATAGTTCGACTGGAATGTGCAAGGGGGTAGTAGACCCATGTGTGTTTGGCATTTCCCCTGGCCACGGCCTTTCCAGCTGTGTTGTGGCACGCGTTGACACAGATAAGCTTATGGGGAAACCGGCAGAGATTGAGTTGAGGCTGACATGATTCATGCCCACACCATAAAAAGATAACACCGAAGACCGAAGCACATCACAAATAGTTGGCTTAACCCGCGATTATGTGTGCATCCGTGACCCATCTCCGGCACGCAGCGAGGGTTCATGCCGGACTCCACAGCTACATACATACATGCTGCCTAGTCATATGTCGCAGTCATGCAATTTTGTAATGTGGTCGAGCCTAATAATATTTTCCGCCGTACCTGAAAAATATCAGGTCAGACACTCTCTGAGTTAAAATTCTTTGGAGCCCACGATAAACAAACACTCTAGGAGCTCACATTCTTTGGAGCCCAAAATAAACTAATGTAGAAGCAGCCCATTTGAAAGCTGATGTTCCTTCTCCACCCAAACCTGGAGTATTCTTCTTTCCACGTTCGGTTCATAGGGAACAACACCCGGAACCGTTCCAGCCAGGAACGATATGAAAATTTATATAACAAGCTCACTGGAACCATTCCCGGCCATTCCGGCCCCTAAACGAACAAGACCTAGGCTCTCTTGTTCGCTTGAGCTTACCAGCCAACATCAGTCAACTATTCAGTAGTATTTTTCTCTGATAACAATCAGCCAGCCAGCCGTACAATCCAGCCAGCCGAACAGTCAGGCCTAACATGGACCTTGGCAGTGGCTGAGCTTGCCCACAAGAGTAGGAGGGGCCGGTCTATATAAACGAAGATTAAACACTAAGAAACAGTAAAAAAATCACTGTTTAGACAATGGAGGTTCACTTAAGCAGGGGGGGCTATGGCCTAGCTTAGTCTACACTAAGCTCCGCCCCTGGACCTTGGTGTTCTGTAAATGCTCCATTACCGAACAAGATGTGCTAAAATAGGAACAGATCAACAAAACTTCCAACTGTTGAAACAACAGCAATATGGGTCGTGGAATTCTTCATCAGACATACCAGCATTTGCAGGCACCAGCATGACACGACAAGCTCTGTCATCACTGCATCATCAGATTGGAGAAGTAGACCATAAAATAATTTATCAAAACAAATGGGAAAATGACAAACAATATGTACATCACCCCAGACGGCAATAGGGGGTGCAAAAAACCACTGCCACTCCGCAAAATTTGGTATAACCCGACTCAACACAACAGGCGGTGCGACATTTGTCAGGAAAAACACAGCCTACACAACACTCTTTTTGCCCCTATACCAACTAGTTCACTGGAAGTACCTTGCAAAATTTCAGGCCCAGACAGCAGAACATTCTGATTTGGGGAGAGGGCCAAATAAAAAAATAGAACCCTGTATTTCCTTCTGAATAGAAACTATTTCGGGATGATCTCCCCTGCATCTCAGATAGAATACAATGAATAATGACGCCACCATGGTTGCCAGACTTGGTAAAGATAATGCCGCAGTAATACATCTGCAAAGCATAAGTGTAGATTATGATAAATTGCATGTAGCCAAAATAACTGAAGTGAGAAATACGATGAAATTGCACTGTTTTTTTCAGTGGTGGTGTAAAAGCAAATATTGCATTTAGCTAATTGTGTTACACCCAGCTAAAATAGGCATTAGGGTCACAAATTTCAAGCTGTAGCGTGCTTCTGCTACTGGGAGACAAATGTACGGATTCTACAAATGACTCCACACAAATTGAACAACTCAAGATGAATTCTCAGAACAGGAAAAGTACCCGAGAAGATGCATATAAACAACAACACACCTTGGAGAGTTAAAGGTAAATTATGATAAAGTGCATGTAGCCAAAATAAACTGAACTGAGAAATACGAGTGAAATTGCACTGTTTTTTTCAGTGATGATGTAAAAGCAAATAATGCATTTAGGCAATTATGTTACATCCAGCTAAAATAGGTATTAGGGTCACAAAATTCACAAATCTAAAGACAGACAATGCATGCAGCAGCGTGCTTCTGTTCCTGGGAGACAAATGTATGGAGTCTATGAATGACTCCACACATATTGAACAGAACAACAGGAAAACTACCCGAGAAGATGCATAGGAACAACAGAACACACATTGGAGAGTTATAACCAAAAGAGATGGGGGGAAAGTTAGATAGCTTGAATTGCATTAGAGACAAGCGATTACCTTCCAATCACCGAAATGGTAGCTCTATGTACATTGATGGCACAACTAGCCTGCAAATTAGAAGGAATTATGCCAAAAAATCAGAAAAGAATACAGAAAGCAAAATAAGAAACATAATGATAGTAATAACTACCTATAATTGAATAACACAGTTGAGGAGTCTTTTGGTGGAAGACATATTGAAAATGAAAGAATGATGCTATCTGAAAACAAGACTCCCATTTCCTTGTGGTCTTATCTTCTCAACAAGCGATTGATAAAATGACCTGAATGCCTTGATATCATTTCCCTGTTAAAATAGAAAGGCGCACATTACAACAAGAAAGTCTTTTTAATCAATCCAAAAGGAAATTACTATTTAAGATCCCACAAGTAACTTCTCACAATTCCACCTAACAATGAAATAGCCAAAAAGAAAATAGAGCAAACAGTAGAGGGGCTTAATTCACTCAATTAACATTGAACTGAAGTTATTAATGTTCACCACGCAAGCCACGATTTGTTTTGTGATCCTTGCTGACAAGCATCCAACTACCAACATTCAACAGCCTCAGAAACATAGTTTACCCACATCTGAGTTCACTAATTTAAGAAAAACTGATCCATATCAAGACAAATGTCAAACCAAGTGATGTTAAAGAGAGAATTAGCATACCTTTAACTTCTGATAGTACTGTTCAGCTAGGTCCGGTGGGCAGTGAACTTGAGGAAGACCTTTTGCTACAAAGTTCACAATGAAATCCTCCCCAAATCTTTCATACATAATCTTCTGGGCCAGCACAATTTCACCAAAAAGGACAAGCTGAAGAAAGAAACAAGTCAAATGACCAAAAAAGTATCAATCTATCAGCCAACAATACAACCTGTTAAATTGACAAAACAGGGCATTTTGAGGGTCTGTTTGGATGAACTATGGCTACCTAGTTGGCTAACAAGTTCAAGGCTTGGCTAAAAAATTGGCCCACCTATTAGAGTATTAGCCCTCCTGTTTAGATGCACTAGTGCTAATTTTTAGCGCTACCAATTAGCTCTGTATGCATTAAGGAGTGAATGGTAGCCGGTAGGTTGCCACACCACAGATTCGTTTTCTTTTCTTTTTTCTTTGACCGGGGTAGCACAACATTAGGTTGCCAAACATGCGGAGTTGACAAATACAACAGTTTAGTTACAGAAAAAAAAAAGAATAATACTTGTCTGTAACTTGAAGCCCTAATGTTGTTAAGAAAACAGATATGCCCTACACAGATTACATAATCAAGCCGAAAAGTTAATGGCAGCTGAATTTGAATTGCCATTTAACCCTAGTTAACTTAAGTTATTCGACAGTGGTCAGGCACTCACTGATTTTACCCTTCTGTAAGACTAGTACTGGGCACAAAGTTACCTATCAACATTTACTGAAGCTACTAGATTCAAACAAAGCCAAATACAAAGGGCAAATAACCATGTGGAGGTCCGTTTTCATCAACACGGAAAATTCAAGTAATGACACTTCCCATAATAGCTAGGTGACATGTCTTACCGAGTTTGCATCACGTAAGTCAAATGATTTATCAAGGACACTGTATAAACAGCAATTAGTAGCAAACTTCTCAATCATAAATACGCGGAAGCCAGGAAGCTGAGGAAACAAGAGAGTAACAAATGAAGAACCATGTGAGCAATGAGCAATCCACCAACTCAATGCCAAGTAATAATGATAGTTAAAAAATTCATGACATAACAGGGTTACCTTATCTTCAGAGTTAGAGCACCAATCTTTTACAAAATTTACGAAAATCTGTACACATGCCTAAGAAACCATGGCTAAGTTGTGAGCTCGAGAATGCAGATTTGAAAAGAAGATAAAAAATCAAGTTAAAACAAAATCCTTACCTTGCGTACAAGTATATCTTTATGTTTGCATGAGGTAAATAAGAGCAACTGCATTATGGTCTCCAGATACTGCCTAGAGCTAGGAGTAAGGAGAACTGTAGAAAGATCATGTGTTGCCATAGCATGCAAGAATGTGTATAATGTCCTCTGCAGCTCTTGCAGTTCTCGCATTTCCTGTAGTGGTCAGATGAAAATATATTACAAAAAGAAATATATCCTGTACAGCTGTGCCTGGACAACCCTATCCACCTAAGCTAATGGAATTGATGCCAAACAAATAAGTAAAAGGATAAGAACTAATATTGGGCAACAGCCTATCACACTAGCTATACAACAGAAAGTGGAGTACAGTATCATGTCACTTCTGTTCCTTTAATGATTACTGAGAATCGTGCAAAAAATATTTGCTTTGTTTAACTGTGTGGCATTTGCCACATGCTATAGCTAGAGTTGCACTACCATAAGTAGGAAAACATAAAACAAAAGCAAATAATGTAGTATATCCCCAATGTTAGCACAATTCAAAGGCATTGGCATTCTTGCAATATAGGGACAGGAAGAAACATAAAAAGGTGTACTAAGTATAAGCAGCTAGAAAAATAAAGTAATATACACAATGGCTTATTCACAGAGGCAATCACCATTACCTCAGTATTGCTTGCAGGACCAGCAGAAAACGCATCTTGTGATAATATCACAGACAAATGACTTGCAATAGTAGGAAAGACTTCCTCCAATATGGGGCTTGCTGATGATTTAAATTTGCAGATTATTTGGTTTACCAAAACGAGAAATTCCACCATATCTTTAGCCTGTATGAAAATAACAATACAGTGAGAACTGAAAAAATGAAGCAAGGTAGAATAAATATGATGATAGAAAAAGAGAAAGAAACAAGACAAACTAGAAGTCTTTCAAGGCTAATAACAGGCTAGAATCACACATTTTTAGGTGTTAACTACCTTTAGAGAGATAGTTAGGTGACATGAAACAAGTGCCCGGCCCTAGTGATCACACCCATAGTCTAATCACCCTAAGATTACCCCTGAATGAACTTTGCCTAAAATCAACTGTGCAGGAACGGTGCTTCTATTGTAGTTCATCCTGTGCTCCACATCAGTAAAGTACTAATAATGGTGTTTCCCACTACAAAAGGCAAAAGAAGCAATGCTAACAAAGAAGCCAGTCAGGCAGCGATTAATGGAACATAAGAGTCAGTCAGGCATCGAGTGATGGAACTTACAAGAAAACAGACATATCCAAGTATGGCAGAGCAAGTGTCTAACAAACCATGAAGACAATGGATGTTGTATTTATGGCCATGAGCAGAGAAAGAGGAAAACATTGGGGTAGAGCCGTAGAGGTGCATAGGATTTGTTCCTATGCTTTCTGGCCACCAGAAAAAAAAAATACAAATACGCTCTCTAGTAACTAACTTATCTAATTGGGCAAGTAAGACCATACTTTTAGGAGCACACTGAAATCTCCAGAAACGAAAGAGTGCATGTTATTAATGCAGAAGGTGTCAAAGGGCCTCTAGCTGAGTTGGTTAGAGAAACCCAGTGGCACTCCTGAGGTCCTGGGTTCGACTCCCCGTGGGAGCGAATTTCAGGCCGGGGTTTAAAAAAAAATCCCCTTATCCGTTCCACGGCCAAAGCATAGGTCTAAGGCCCAGCCCAGGTTGTGGTCATCTCACATGGCCTACGGTGCCGCTGTGTATGGGTGGGGCAGGGGTTCAGGGGTTTCTTGACCTGCGTGAGAAGGTCTTCTTCTTAATGCAATGCCCGGGGTCAAGTTTTTTTTATTAAGGCAGAAGGACTGCATGAAATAGCAACATGCCGTTAACAAAGTAGAGAAGGGGTAATAAAGAAATTGCTAATGCTATCTATGGCCTAATCCTGTCTGTGGCTCAATGGTCTAACTTTGTAATCAACAAGTTCCTTTTAGTTACCTTTCCATTTTAAAGGCTGAAAAACCATTTTCTAAACCATTAACACTATTATTTATACAGCAAGATTCTTTCAAGCAGAAAACCAAGAAAACAGAAACTTGTCATTAAAATGTAACTGAAATACCTCGTTATCAAGAAGCAATTGTCTCAGTGCGATTGGAATACATGGTAGCACTGAGATACCTAATATCTCGATCATACGATGCAGAAATGATATGACCTGCATTTCAGCATATGAATAAGTTAGGGAATGGTTAATCATGCCATCATAGCACGGAAGTGATGAAGATGCTTAAGGAGGTTCAGATTTACCTTAGATCGCAGAGGTCTCACGCTAGGAAATGAAACAAGGACTTGCAAAACTACATCAAGGGTCTGGGGGAGAAGATGGTAAAAACAATTTATATCAGAAGAAACGGCAGACTGAAGGCCACAGATGCGGGGACTAGTTAAACAGGTAGTAATTGAGGGCTAGCCACTGGTTCCACCACTGGCTAGTTGCATATACGACTATACCAGATGCTACATGGTAACAAGCCAGAAGCCCAGAACCATACACTACTGTGGAATATAGGCAAGTTCACAAAACTTACTTTCTTGAACATGACCCCAATAGCTGGCCTATTTACCATCACAAGGCGCTCATTAAAACCCTAAAAAAGGGCAGTGTCCAAATATAGTAAGTATATAGGATTATTACATGAGAATAAATCATAGCTTAAAAAAACAGATGAACCACAGGAACCACATTTTAGAGAATATTTTATACGCATCCTTGCTATGGTTGATGCAAATTACCTTGCTGACCATATTCAATGCAACAATAATTTGTTGAAGACTAATAGCTCTTGGTGATGATTCATCAAGCCCTTGTGCTTTGGCATCCATAACAAGTGACTCAATCTGGGGGGTTGGGGGATGCATCAGTAAGCCTATCGTGTTTTAAAGAAACTAATGCCATAATATTAAGCAAAAGAAAAATTAATCACCTGGTGACAGAGAGGATTTAGAAGAGCAGTCAAGCACTGAGCCTGCTTTTCTGGTGATACCTCTTCAATACCAATCAATAATCCAACAGCCTGAAATTAAACCATGTGTGACGGGTCCAAGTTAGTATTTACACTTTACAACATAAACAAATAGCACAGGTAAGCTAACTTGTAGAGAAAACTAAACAACGCACCTCAAAAATTTGGCTGCCATCCTCTGAGCTGGGAAACTTAGTATCTTTGTTTGCCCAATCCATAGAAGTGAATTGACTTAGTACATCTTGCAGACTCTGTAACTCACAGATACATAGTATTAGCTTTAGAAAGGCATTAAAAGTTATGTCTCTACCAACCAAGAGAGATAAGGAAAGACCTGCAATATGGTATCCAGGTAAGGCACTAGTTTTGCCTTCAATGACTTAACTGCCCTCATGAATAAGTATCCCGCACGACGGCTCACGTGGGCATTCTGATGGTGTATTCCACGGTTATCCAAGAACACGCCAAGCAGGTGTGGTACATACTGCACATGCTCCTGCATGAACTTCATGTAGCGGGTAATCGTCTCCAGATACACCAATGCAACTAAGCGATGTGTGTGACACGAGAACCTCGCAGAAAGGAGCATGGGCACAAGCTCTCCTAGAAGCCCTGCCCCAGTCCGAATCTCCTCCTCACCCACAGCTTCTCCAAGCCGGAAGAACAGGGTAAGAGCAACCTCAACATCCTCCACACTAGCTTCTGCAGACGAGAGAGCTGTCACAATCAACCCTCTTATGAACAGCTGAGCGGCAGCTGGCGCAACACGACAAATGCTCCGGAACAATACGAGCAAATCTTTCCGACGCTCCGCCATGAGGTCCTCCTCCTCCTTCCCTATCTTGTCAAGCACGTCAAGATGCCCCCTGTATAGCGGATCAAATGACATCTGCACCCGCACCACCTCCAAGATCCGTCCCAAGTGCCCCAACTGCTTCTCAGACGGTGCCTTCATTATGCTCACATAGCCAGATAAGAACTCAAGCACGGAACCAGAATCCACATCTTCATCATTACCGCTCTCTGCAGCTGCAAATACAGCTGGTAGCACCTCTTCCAGCATCTCCAATGCTGCAGCTCCATCAGCATCGCTAGGGCCAAGCCTGCGATGGCATTCCAGAGCCTCGGCAGCGTAGGCTGTCACCAAGGGTGCCATCTTCAGCCCACTGTCTGGGCTACCAAGCCCCTGCTGCGCAGCCAGGAGTGACCTCAACAGTCCCACCTTCGCCCTTAAGTCCATCCTCTTCGACGCCACAGCAGACAGGCACCCCACCGCTGCAGCAGCAAGCGGAGGCGTGCTTCCAGGGGACATCGCAATGTCAAAGAGTAGAGGAACGAACACATCATTGGCGACCAGTCCGACATCGATCCACGAGATGCACCTGCGCGCCGCGTCAAGGGCCACCGTCGCAACCGTAGGGTCGGCTGTACGGAGGGTCACGGCGGCGGCGTGCCAGTGGCTGGCGATCTGGGACACGCACTGTGCGCGCATGGAATCCTTGACCCGCATAGCGTCGGCGGCCTCGTCCGAACTGCGGGGGTACTCCTGGGAGAGCAGGTCGTCGTCGAGGGAGATTAGGACCCGCGCGAACATGTCCGTGGGGCCGGGCTGCGGCGGCGCGGGCGGAAGGAGGTCCATGAAGTAGGAGGGGTAGACATGGGGGTAGTCGAGGCGGACGAGGAGCGCAACAAGCTGCGCGAGCTTGTTGCGGAGGAAGGCCGGCGAGGCGGCGTGAGAGGAAACCGCCAGCGAGAGGAGGGAGGAGCGGAGCAGCGCGAGGTCGTCGGGGAGCACGAGGCGGCGGCGGAGGAGCGCGTCGTGGAGGGACTGGAGGCACCAGAAGTGGACCTGCGCGTGCGGGGAGGAGGCGATGCCGGAGAGGCAGAGGCGGAGGAGCGACGACGGCGGGGACTCGTCGCGGGCGCGGGCGCAGAAGGCGAGAGCCTCCGCGCGGACGGACGCGGACGCCGCGTCGGCGGCGGGCGAGTCGTAGGCCAGCAGGATGGCCTGCTCGAGGTCGTCCATGGCGGTGCGGAGGAATCTGGGAGGAGGGAGGCGGAGACGGGGAAAGAGAGGGAAGCAGGCGGAGTTGGGGTTAATATACGAGGAGGGGGGGAGAGGGTTTGCTCCGCCGTGAGCCCGTGACCCTCCCGTGCTCCTTCCGTTGTTCGCGAGGATGCGCGGTTTGGTTTCGCTGCTTGTTTTTGGGTTGCCTCGCCGGTTTTGTTATGGGTTTAAGGGCAGATTTTGGGTTTAGAGTGTTTTAGCACTCTGATTGCTGTAAGCCCTTTTTTTTGTTTGGATTTGTCCAAGTAAACATCATTCAAATACACCCTAACTCTGACTCCCTATTAAACAAGAGTATTCCAAAGCCACGAGAAAATCTCGTTTGAAACCCAAACACTCAATCTACTTTATTTCTTGGACAAACAAGGTGAGGGAGCACTCGCATTTCACACAGAAGAGGGCGTTACTCACCCCTCTTTTATTAGCAATTAGATGAGATATTATGGATGTTTGGTTGCCTGTTAGCATATATCACGCTTAAACTTCAACAACTATCACAAAAGGTAGTTGTTAAATTCAACACGTCACGCAAGAAAACCTTTATATAGAATGCAATTTCGCGCACACTCATGACGTGGATTTTTGTCACCACGTGTGCATCTTATCTAAGCATGGTGCAGACGACAATCAAGCATGCTTTTGTTCTCGCCTAATTTGAGAGAAAGACGGGGCTTTAAATTCTATATGAAATATGTTACCGTGAGCGTGTATGAAGGGTAATTATTTGGCATCAAACGGCAATAAGTAAATCATATTTGCGTGATAGCATATATATATACGATTTTTAATTATACCATTGTTTAAATTTTAAGATGGTTCTTACTAAATTTGTCTTCGTAGCATTGATTTCCGTGTTAGAATTATGAGGCTGTGTATATTGTATGAGAGGTTTTACTTATAAGATATTATTTATTATATCATCCTCAAAACTATAGGATGATCTAAACAACAATTGACACGTGTATTTTCTTTCTAAAATTATCTTCACAGCATTGATTTCCACATCAATAATATAAATACTATATATCTTCTATAGTTATGAGATAATAAGTTATTCACACACTAGACAACTAAGATGTTGCGCCTCTACATCCATCCATAAAAATGGTGAATTGCCGGATCGCGGCCAGGAGCTGCATTACCAACATAAACTTTTACTCTGAGGCCACACATTTATTGAGACAGTGGCTTTGGCTCCTAAAGTTCGCTGCTTGTTGGACTCGACCAAAATTTCTTTGGTTTTGGAAGGAAAAAAGAACAAAGCACTAGCAAAGCCTAGGGCTGCGTTCGGTTGAGGGTATAAGCGCTTATAAGCGTTTATTTTTCAGCACTTCAGCAGTATTTTTCTCTCACAAGATTTCAGCACTTCTACAGCACTTCAGCGCTTATCTACAGCACTTCAGCTTCACCGAACACAGCCTAGATAGACGATCAAATTGGCAACATACTCTCAAACCAAGGCTCACGGTGAACGTGACGAAAATGGCCACGGAGAGCGTGAGCTTCGGCTTGGCTATCGCCGACGGCCGACCTCTGTTGCAAAAAAACGCCGTGTCAGTTGTCACTCCTCACGCGGTCACGCCAACGTTGCTTCGCTGCATCACAGGGACAATGAGCTGGATGGAGAATCACAATCTCAGAGCAAAAGCAGTTTTTTTCTTCCCCTTTTCTCTTTCCTACAATTTGGGCCGAATTGCAGGTGGAAGAGAAATGAGCACAAGGCCCGATCACCACAACCAGATCCAGGCCCAGCCCAACATCCCGATGCACCCACCCCACAGGCCACAGCAAAACCCTAGAGAGGCCGCATCAACGGCTCCCGCTCCCCCGTCCGACATCCAACGGCGGTCACACGAGACGCCTTCCTTATAAGAGCACGCCATTCCTGGCTCCTAGGGTTTCCTCCTCCACTCTCTCCCCCGCCTCCACTACTCCGCCTCCCAGGCGCTGCCCAGGTAAGTCGGCGGCGAGCGGCGGCGATGACGACGCGCTTCAAGAAGAACCGCAAGAAGCGCGGCCACGTGTCCGCCGGGCATGGCCGCATCGGCAAGCACCGGAAGCACCCTGGAGGTCGCGGTAACGCCGGTGGCATGCACCACCACCGCATCCTCTTCGACAAGTACCATCCTGGATACTTCGGCAAGGTTGGCATGCGCTACTTCCACAAGCTCCGCAACAAGTTCTACTGCCCCGCGGTCAACATCGAGCGCCTCTGGTCGATGGTGCCCGCCGACAAGGCTGCGGAGGCCGGCGGCGACAAGGCCCCGCTGATCGACGTCACGCAGTTCGGCTACTTCAAGGTGCTCGGGAAGGGGGTGCTGCCGCCCAAGCCCATCGTCGTCAAGGCCAAGCTCATCTCCAAGGTCGCCGAGAAGAAGATCAAGGAGGCCGGCGGCGCCGTCGTGCTCACCGCTTAGGTTTCAGTCCTTGTTCGCCTCTTGGTTTTGAGATCTATATATCTGAACTAGTAGTGCTTTCCTGTCTCAGCTGTTTGTGTTAAGAAGACTTGTAGCTTTTAAATCTGTGGCTCCTGCTTGTTGGAACAGCGCTCATGATGATTTTGATGCCAGTTCATATCAAATATTTCAGATATATTAAAGCTTATCTGTGCTACCAATTATGTTTCTTTCATCTGTGCAATTGATTTATGATGCGTATTGTGGGATCATTGGTGTTGTGAAATTCAAACTGTGCTTGGCTGCTATTTATCATAGACTAATAAACTCGATGCAATTCTCTGTTGTGTCTGCTGCTTGTTGTCATGACTTTTGAAGTTTTAGTTTTAGTGACGTGCTTTGTAAATGTGTAGTGATTCTTGGACAATTTCACTTGTCATGTGCTGTTGCATGGATATATTTTGATTCCCAGGTTTATGGTAGCTAATTGGACTCTGCATCATTGAATCCACGGCAAATACAACACTACCTAGTTGCATTTTGGTAGTGCTGGACTTTTCTTGCTAGTAAGTGATGATGAAGCCCCTGCTTGGTGTGTCAGATTGCATTTTGATTATTGTATTGCATTTAAAATGTGCAAGTTCATATGAAACGATTCTGATAGATTGATTCTATGACAAAGTTCAGCTAGGCGCTAGGCGGAATCTAGGCGTTGACCCTCAGCCTAGCGACTAGTCGGGATTAATCGCACCTAGGCGTTCCTAGGCGTTTTACTAGGCGTTTGTGTATACACATATATGTCTAAAAAAGAAAAGAAAAGAGGAGATAAGTGGGCTTCAGTGCACAAAAAGGCCCATAAAACAGTACACAGCCCAAAGCCCAAGTCCCCCAAACCTTATCTTCTCATCACTACCTCCTCTGCTCCGTCTCTCAGTCCCGCCGCCGCCGCACACACCCGCGCGCACGCCGCTGGTCCTCCACCAGCGACCTCACCCCGCCGTCCGCCGGTCCTCTAGCCTCCTCTGTCTCCCGTCTCCCTGTGTCTTCTGGTTTGCGCGGCACCTGCCGCTCCTCGGCCACCACTGGCAACCTCCACCCGCCGTCCGCCGGTCCTCCTCTCCCACCGACGACCTCCGCCTGCCTAGGGGTCCGCCTACCCCCCAATCGAGGCGGGAGCCCCTCGCCGAACGCTTAATCGCGCCTAGGCGGCGCCTAGGCAGCGCCTAGCGGAACACTGTTCTATGATTGCTGTCATTTGTTTCTTATGTCTAAAAATGGCTGTTTGTTGCGTTGTCTTTTGTATGATGGATGGATTGGAGTGCATATAACATTCTTTCTGGAACTCGTGAAAGTCATAAATTTGATATCATTGTACTGTCACTTGACGTTGTAAACTAGAACATGCAAATGAAATAAGTCTCAGCTGTATTTCTTTTCTTGAGGCCTCAGTCTATATATTGCATATGTTTTAAGAAAGCTACTATCTCGATTACTTGCTGTACATGATACTTCACTTTTGGTCCTAAACATGTTTCGTGTATAAATCCACAATAATGCTTTATGCTTGTTTTGTGTAGCAACATTTACCTTTTTCTGTATTTGTTGTTTCTTCTATAGCCGTTGCTCCTGAAAGCTGTGTTGATGAGCAATGCTCTTTTCTCATTTTTGGATGTGTCATTACAACATTTCGAGTTCACATAGCAAAAATATAGCAAAAATGTGTTTTTTAATGCTTTTGTTGGTTGTGATATTTGTGGTTGGGTTTGGGTCACATCATAAAACTGTGATCTCGTCTTGCTTGCAAGAGATTACCGTGGATCGATTTGTGGTGGCAATAGGGTGATTGTTGCGCTATTATTTGTTGCGTAGATCGATTTGTGGTGGCAATAGGGCGATTGTTGCACTGCGCTCCTGTTTGTTGTGCTCCTTTCCCTACCTTCGTACAATCTCACCTCAAACCTTTCCACTGATGATCCCCTGTACTTGTGACCACCTTGCTGACTGCTGTGCTGAGCATGTGGTCTTCGTATATCATCCTGAAGACCATGTCCAACCTGTTGTCCCTGCCCACCGCCACATCTCCAGATGTCTTTTCCCGTGTTACTCTTCTCCTATACTAGGTAGCGTGCCCGTGCATTGCTACGGGACAATTAAACTTTTATTTGAAAAAAAACGGATCGCATGCTGTGAAACTATTTGCATACAACAAACTAAATATATGAGTGATGTCATGCTTATTTGTGATGTCATGTTGGAGCCCTGCCATCTCCATCCCTCTCAGTGGCTTTTGGCTGTCACAATGTTATGCCCACCAAAAAAAAAAAATGCAAATGCAAAATCATTCTGAGGCCATAGGTTCAGGTTCTATATGTATGTACTTCTTCCAGAATGAAGCCCATTTTCGAAAACTGCCCATCAAAAGTCAGCATAGCAGCTGCATCATCACACCTGCTGTTAAGTACAGTTGTTCAGCTCTGCTCTTCATCCTCCTACCAATCCTTAAGGAGTCCACTCACATGCTGAATCTGGTCACTTCGAATCACTAAGAGCCATGCCTGACGCTGGTTCTCCTTGGTGATACAGCCCATGACACTTGCAACTGCTGGAGCTGGAGCTGGAGCCACAGCTGTTAGATTTAGTCCCACATCGGTAATTGATGGTGGAGGAACACAACATATAAAGACGGGGGCAGTCTTTACCTATCAAGCTAGTCTTTTGGGTTGAGTTAGGCCTGAGGCATGAGTATGTTGTGGGCTCCGGTGGACCTGAGCCCGAGGGGCGCCAACTCGTGAGTATAGCGGGCTGGGCCGAATCCGCTGCGCACTCTAACAAGTGGTATCGGAGCCCATGGTCGGAAAAATCTAGAAAGTCTCAGGGGTCACACAGTGACGGGAGAGCCCGTTAACGTCTCGGTGGATTACACGGGCTGTGTGTGACATGGAGCGTTGGACTCGGGGCCTGAAAAACGTCCTCCGGAGATCACTCGGGGTTGTGTGATGTGAAGAGTTGTGTCCGATGTGTGACGAGAGAGATTGTTAGTCCCACATCGGTAATTGATGGTGGATGAGCACAACATATAAAGGCGGGGGCAGTCCTCACGTATCAGGTTAGTCTTTTGGGTTGAGTTAGGCCTGAGGTCTGAGTATGTTGTGGGCTCCGGTGGACCTGGGCCCGAGGGGCGCCAGCTCGTGGGTATAGCGGGCTGGGCCGAATCCGCTGTGCACTCTAACAACAACAGTGTTGTAGCTCCAAGTAGCCCCTTCCCATGGTGTGTAAAACTGTTTTCTGGGGTACTTCAAAAACTTATATGCAGCTATATGCACGCCAATAGGACGCACATAAGTATAATGATGTGCTGCATGAATGCCATCATATCAAGTGTTGCCATTATTCGCCTAGATAGTATGCATCACCGTGTCGAAATAGCATAGCATTATAGCCCATAATTATCATGGAGTAGTGATGTTATTACTATTTCTGTCAAAATGATATGAAGACTGTAGTTTGGGCAAGTGATTGGAGTATCCTCAAATGCCAATTCAAATCAATAGCTCCATAGACCATAGGTCTACTAAAATACATGCCACACATGAACACTGACCATTCATACAGTATTGAACAAAATTAATTGGATGAGCTAGCATATGAAGAACCATATAAGGATGGAAAACGTTAATGGTTAAATCGTTTCAGTTGCATACTAAAATTACACTGAAATTGAAAAGGGTTGAAACACAAACTCACAAACCATTCAGTGTCATAGAAAATTGCTCCTATTAATCCCGTACAGATATAATTTTACTCTAATGTAGGGAATGATCAACCCCTACCAAACCAATAAGGAAAGCATGAAACAAGCATGAAAGCAGTATTTGGTACTATATACAACTCATTTACAAAATCCCTTATAATAATTATCTATCTCGAGTAATTACTCTTCCTTGTTGAGTCATATATATGTAGTATCTAGAAGTTCATATATGCATCTACCCTTACTCTGCTATGCCAAATATCATAATCCAGAAGTTCATATATGCATCTTTCCTTACCCTGCTATGCCAAATATTTGAATCAAGCATGACAGATTTTGGGTTTGCAAGCATTTAGAATGTCTGTCTCAATATATAAACCACGGTTAGCAATACAAGTCCTTCCCAATTGCAGGTGTGGTACCTGAATGTATATATCATTTAATTTAAGCAGCATACGCATGTGGGCTCTGGCTGGGTACTGATAAAACCAGAGTTTCTTAGGATTAGGATCTGAAGTCCACCAAAAATTGGCGCCCAATGGTGCAATCGAAGCTCTCAGATTCTTATCATCTACTATACAGTATAAAATTACGAATAAACAACAACCCAAAAATTAATGGACGGATGGAACAAACATGACTGTAGTAACTCCATGCAGCATACACTAAGCAGGTGAATGAAAATGCTCACCTCGACTGCTTTGTTGGGCTCTTTGTTCAATCGATATTTAGAAATCAGTACCTGAAGAGAATTCAGTCCACCAGCAAGCCTGTTTAACCAAGCTAGCCAAACCAACCAGTACACCTAGATTAATTATTACCTACTTAAATATAATTCCTCTCGACAACTACTACAGCTTGTTAATTCATTGGCCATCTGTGTGCTCCGTGTTTGTATATGACTGTGATGACTGATGATCAAATAGCTCATCATATAATGCAGTTAACTGATGATTAGTTTATGTATATGAACATTTTTACAGAAGTACTTGCTATGTCAAAGTAAAAAAACAAGATATATTTAACTGATGATGCGCACACTCTATTTAATGTGTGCATCCTTGTTTTAGACCAATCACTGCAGTACCGCTACCGCATTGTGTTGGTGCTCAGTTTATTTTCAACATGTCAATTGGCAGTTTTAGTCATGATGCATGGAAGTTTAGAAAGATCCAGCAAGCACTGTGCTTCCCTGTCCATTCCAGCGGAACTGTGCTGTGAGGGAATGGGTATATTGGAGACATCTACCGCAAATTGAATCCTGATACGACAACTTCAAATCGGTAAGGAGAAGGAAAAAACCTGTCTCACTGTACCAGGATGAAGCCGGCCGCAGCAGAACCCACGGACATGGTAATTTTTGTACCTCCGGCAATGCCAATCATCCACATCCGCTCACCGCTCTCGCCCAGTCGTCGACTCAGCACTGGAGATATGGAGGGCTTGGTTTCCCTCGAGCAGATCCGCCATCTTGGCCTGGGAGCAGCCGCGGATCGAGGCAGCCCGTTTCCTTTCCAACGCTCAGCCGTCCGCCGGAGTGGGGCGAGGAGACGGCATGGGCGCGAACGACGAGGTCGAGCGACGACTTTTTGGGCAGTCCTCCTTCTCGGCGCTCCGTCCGCCTTCATCTCGGCACACCCTTGTGGCGGCAGCACGGCTTCACGGCAGGGAGGGAGAGGAGGTGCCGGCGTGGTGAGCGCGGGGCGAGGATGATGGCGCTGGGGCGAACGGCGAGCTCGACGGCATGAGTGCGATGAGCGGCAGTGAGGGAGGACTGGGCGAGCGGCGGCATGGCGAGGGCCGAGGGGTGTGGGAGATGAGGTGGGTCGCGTGAGGGACCGTGGCGTGATTGAAGTGGAATCACGGAAGAGGATGAGCGTGATTAGAGGAGAAGATGGATCACGGATGGCACGGGACGACGCAAAACTTTTCTCGATTGTTGGGGCTCGGGATTCGATCTCTGGCTGCGCGCGGGGCAGCGGGCGGAGGGATCGCACGTCGGGGGCGTGGCTCAGCGTCGGTTTTGTCGCACGGGTAGGAGGCAGACAGAAAACGAAAGGCAAATGTCGCACCAAACTTTTGTCTCCTCTTTAGTTTTATTAGTTGTAAGATAATGCCGCACCCTCTGTAGATTCCGTATTTCTATATATAAAAAAAAGGCCACGAAAGCCCTGTTGTGAATGTAGTGGCAGTCTCATGGTAACCGCAAAGGCTTTTGATGGGCATTTGAAGGTGTCCTCTTGATCGAGAAACTCCCAAAGATCACATTTCTCAACCATCAGTGTAGGTCTCTGTGAGGTAGGTGCTCTATTGTTTGTCGATTGGCTTGGTGTGGATGGGTGTTGTGCTTAGCAGTCATGTTCTGAGAAGGGAATAGAACATGGAACCCAATTGTTCCGTCTCTTCCTCTTTGTCGTCAAGGCCAATTGGTGTTACTCCAGCCTAGCCGCGAGCTCCGGCACTAGAGCCGGAGGAGCTGCACCAAACGACACGGCGTAGAGAAACGCTTCTACCAGTTTGTTCTTTTGACCAATCAACGCTTGTTTTTAGCCACGAAACAGTATTTTTCTCTCACAACAAATCAGCACGAGCCGAAATCAGCGCTTATTTTTCAGCAAAAAAACAAGGTGTACATCCGTGGAAGAGAGGCCGTGGCCATTTTCGCTTTGGCTAAAGTGCTCTCCCGATGGACCCGTGCAGAGGATCCCTGCCAGAGGGACTCTTAATTCTGGTTTACTGTATGATTTCAAATAAATATAAGTCATGAATTTTTTAGAAAACAAACTACCTTTAATATTTCATTTAGAAAAATATATAAAACCACTTCTAAAATCAGTGATCCATTTGAGGGTTTCCTCCTGAACCATGCGCGATGACGCAATGAAAGAAGCATCGCTTGGCCAGGCTGCGGCTGATAATTTAATATGTTTTAGTTATGACTGATAAACTGAAGCGAATAAATTGCAGTGATGCAGTCTTGCTTCTCACCAAGCCGGCGAGCGAACCCTCACGCACAAGGAACCGAACCCGTGTCACTCCGTTTTTGTCCGTTCCCGGTTCCCGCCGAGACGGGCGCCGTGCCCGACGCGGGCCCACACCCTATGGGCCCCACATGCCAGGGAGAGATATAGGCACGCCTCCTGCAGTCCTGATTGTGGACGAACCGGCGGGTACCCGTCGTTCTCATCCCGTTTCTACTGTTCCGATTTCCGATTGATTTTCTCGTGCAGTTCTTCTCGTTTGCATTTTGCACGCAACACCATATCGCATTCTTGCACAGGGCACCCTTGAATTGCTACAAAACATCAGCTTTTATATAAAACACATATTTTAAATCCAGAACATTAAGTATTCCGTCAATTTGCTCAGCCGACCGTGGGAGTAATTAACATTTCTAAGATGTACGTAGAGCGCAATACAGATAACAATACGAGGGTCAAAGAGCAAACGAGCAATTAACTTCCCTCTTTCGGTCTTTCCCCGGCTACAGTAACCTCGCGCGCGCGAAAGTGCAAGCCCAACTCCCCAAATCATTCTCCACGACGCCTCTTCCTTCGCCTCCCCACTTCTCCTTCGCCTGCAAGCCAGCCAGCCTCCATTTGCGTGGCGGCCAACCGCCGGCGAGCCATGGCACCGTCGATCGCCTGCACGGTCAAGTGCCGCCCCCACCCGCGCCTTTCCCCGCAGCCACCCGCGCCGCCGCCGGAGCTTCTGGCCGCTCGCGGCGCCCCGGTCGCCGGCGAGCTGCGGGCGTGCCGGAGCCCGCCGTACTCGTCTCTCTCGCACTCCGCCGACTCCTTGGAACCCCGGGCTCCGTGCCGGGGCGCCCCGTCGGCCAGGCGGGCCGGCGCCGCCGTGGCGCTGGGTGGTTGTGGAGACTGCGGCGGCGCCGGCCCGGCCGCGGCTCTGATAGCCGGTGCGCAGTCGCGTCACGCCATCTTCCGCGATGAGCTCGTGCGGAGGGCCTTCGCCGCCGCCGAGGCGGCTCACCGCGGTCAGGTGCGCGATCGTGTCCCGGTTGCTCGCATTTGCGTTTATTCGGTCATGGACTGCACTCCAATCTAGCTGCTGAATGACGCCTGACGGAACTGCGTTTGCTTGAATGCGCGATTGGTTGGTTGCCCAAGGTGCGCGCCAGCGGCGACCCGTACCTACAGCACTGCGTGGAGACGGCGACGCTGCTCGCGGAGCTGGGCGCTGGCCCTGCCGTCGTCGCTGCCGGCCTGCTGCACGACACGGTCGATGACGCAGGGCTGGGCTACGGTTTCATCTCCGAGCATTTCGGTGACGGTGTCGCCGACCTTGTCAAAGGGGTAATTACTTTGATCCCTTTCGTCATGATTGACTGAGCACAAACGATGATGATTTCTTGGTTTTAGATAATATAATTTAACTAGTATATCCTACAGTAACCTTGTTGAATTTAGCATTGCTTGTAAAGCCCCCTTATTGCAGGTAGCACTAGTGACTACTATTCCACATTTAGACCACCATATCAACAACGTAACAAAATCAGAGTATACCATCGATGCCCTGCACTTGAGCATAACACAAGCGGCTCAGGAATGCAAGATAGATCACAAATGACTGCAGTTCTACAAAGAAGCCTTCTCGTGGACCCCTCTAGTTTTATTCTGGTATTTCTTGGCCTTGTCATTTTCGTGATTAGGGATTGCGTGCTGCCAGATCTCTCTCTGACTATGACTGACAGAGCTTATTGATCGTTACTTTGTTCATGAAGCTTCTAGAAAAGATTATTGCTGTGTCTATTCGAGTTAGGTATCACGTTACCATCACCTCTATATTAGTATAGTGGGCACTGCTGAATCTAGGAATGACTTATCTTTCAGTAATGTAAAATCAGTCCCTGGTGGTTTAGCAGATACAGTCAGCATTGTGCTGTATGGTGTATTATTTGTTTATTCTTTCCCTTTCGTTTTCTTTGTTGATGGAATGATTTGTTTATGGTGTTACACCAATTTATTTCGGAATATGGAAGTTTCTTCTGTTGTTTGTTGTGCTAAGAAAGTAATAATGATACGTATTATTGGTTGTTTAAAGTCAACATTTACAACTTATATATACCGAGGAAACTTCAGTTGCTTGTGACATCTTGGTTTATTCTTTTGGACACGATGAGGGATATTGTATATCGTACCTTCATTTGACTAAACAATAGTTTTATTGCCTTCTTTGTAGGTTTCAAATCTAAGTCATCTGAGCAAACTGGCTCGCAGAAACGACACAGCCAGTAGAATTGATGAAGCTGACAGATTACGTATAGTCTTCCTTGCAATGGAAGATGCAAGAGCCGTGCTCATTAAACTTGCTGACAGGCTACACAACATGAGGACTCTGGATTCTTTGCCCAAGACCAAACAGCAGAGCTTTGCAAAGGAAACGCTGGAGATATTTGCTCCCTTGGCGAATCAGTTGGGCATCTTGAATTGGAAGGAACAGCTTGAAAACCTGTGCTTCAAGTATCTTTACCCAGATAAATTTGATGAACTGTCAACAAACCTTATCGAGTTCCATAATAGAGATATGATTGCAGCTGCAGCAAGACGACTTGAACAAGCCCTTCAGGTGAGAGGACTATCCTATTATGCCATATATGGGAGACACAAGAGCATGTACAGCATCTACAGCAAAATGGCAAGGTAATAGGGAGTACTGTGCTCTTTAATTTTGTTGGTACCACTAGAATGAACAAAACAAAATCATATCTATTGTTATGTAATTCTACAATTAATTCTCCCTTGTAACAGAGTCCTGAACAGACTTTACTGAGCAATCTGATGAAGATGAGAGCCTGAAAATATCATTGAATGTGCTAATGTAATCCACTCCATTTTAGGAAGAAGCTGGCCATGGATGAAATTTATGATATACATGGGATGCGTGTTATTCTCGAAAACAAGGTTGATTGTTTTGCCACGTTAGAGATTATCCATCACCTATGGCCTAGAATTCCTGGCAAGTTCAAAGATTATATCAACAGCCCCAAACCCAACGGGTACTACTCTGTAAAATCATGCTAATTACTCTCTCATTCCAAGTTATAGTCCACTTTTCCTAATTCAAGCTTGTCTAAACTGAATTTTTAATTAGATTATATATGAAATGTGTTTGTTAATGCATTTATTTAAACTCATAGATGTAAATACATTTTTCTAAAAATTAGGTCAAAGTTAGATAAGATTGACTTAGGACAACGCCAAAGTGAAGCATAATTTGGTATGGAGGGAGTAATATGCAATAATGTAAGCCTCAATGTTTACTGAAGAATTCTTGCTAACTTGTAGGTATCAGTCCCTGCACACTGTTGTTCTCACTGAAGAAACACTGCCACTTGAGATCCAAATTCGTACGAGGGACATGCATTTACAGGCAGAGTTTGGAATTGCTGCTCATTGGAGATATAAGGAAGGTGCTCGGAGTTGCTCCACTTCTGTTTCTGAAATGGTTGAGTGGGTTAGATGGGTTGTTACATGTCAAACTCTGAACACAGGCCATTCTTCATCACTTGCACGTGATGCTTCATCAAAGGAAACGCACACTATTCCATCTCACTCTGATGCCTGTCTATTGTCCTACTCAAAACAATGCGATCACAAAGGGCCAGTACTAATAATACTTCTGGAGAATGAAAAGGTATCTCCGATCTTTTGATGCTGTACCTTCTGATTAACCACCAAAGTAATTTTTTATGTGTTTGCAGATGTCAGTGCAAGAAATCCCCCAAAATTGGACGATACTTGACCTACTGAATAGGTATTGTAACCGGATGCCTTTGAGGCTGAGGCTGAACTGCCATGTCGTCCACAACTGGAACCAGGAGCTAAAAATGGGCGACGTGCTTGAACTGATTCCTTCAACCCCATGCAAATCCAGAGGTTCCATGAGGGAGCTCCACCGAAAGTTCGATCACCGTCTCGCCGTTTCTCAGTCCTGACAGCCTTAGAACACCGTAGCTTGTAAATACATGACGTGAACCCATATAAATCATCTGAAGTTTAGATTCCCCTGTGCATCAAACAAAATAGGAATGAGAAAGAGTCATCCAGCCTGTTCGGTAGCGCTGATTGTGACTTGTGCTGATTTATTGTGAGAGAAAAATACTGTTCCGTGGATGAAAATAAGCAGCTGATTGAAAAAGCGAACGGGCGGATCAAAGCTCTGTAACTGATATGGGTGACATATGCTATACACATTAAAGCCAAAAGCAGATAGCATATAATGTAAATACACACGATACAGAGTTTTAGCTTAGGAAATGACAATATATCTACCAACGTTTATGTTTTTTATTAGTTATATAAATTTTTTGGAAAGTGAAGGAACCTGTAGTGTTAACGAAGACATGAGAGAGAAGGGGGAATACATTTTGCAAAAAAGAATAAAAAATACAAAACGAAGCTTTGGATATTCAAATATAAAATTTAAAAAGTGAAGGAACCTGCAGTTTCAGTGAAGAGACGAGGAAGAAGGAGAAATACATACATTTTGTAAAAGGAAAAAATATAAAAATATATACGACGCCTGAGAGATTCGAACTCTCGCGGGGAAACCCCATGTACTTAGCAGGCACACGCCTTAACCACTCGGCCAAAGCGTCGTTGTTGGTGTGGACAGGTAGTTTGTAATTGAAAACAAAACTGTATCGCAGCTCCCTCTCCCTGCCGTACGCACGCGTGCGGGTAAAGTTTTTTATGCTCTCAGGTATATGCTTCCACATTTCATATCATTGCATTCGTATTATCTCAATGCGAATTTGCTTTAAAATGTATCTGTGTATATATTTTTCAATGTGAATCCAATGATGTGGAGTATGAGAGAGAAAAAAAAAAATCACGTCCGTGCGGTGTCGTCGTGTCGAGAATGCTGGACTCCGTGGGTCTCAGCCTCTCATGGGATGGTGGTGTACCGGTTCGAGGAGCTCGCCCACTGCTTCGCCGGCGATGTGCTCAGCGAGTCCAGGGCCTGCGCCGATCACGCCGGCTGGGTATCGCTCGGCTCGAGGCCTCGCCATCCGCATCCGGGCTAAGCCCTCGTTCTCCGGCCCCCGGAACGCCAAGCGCCCAAGCCGCGAGGTAACCCCGAACAATCCCGATACGCCGTTCCTCTGTCTTGAGGAAATTGTTATGTTGCTTGATCACATGCCTACACATTTCTTGGTGTTTGAATCCATGCATATTCGTGAATCTTTTCTCACGGATCGGCGGAATCGCGTCGAAGTTGGGAGCTTTTTGACGGGCAAACTGTAGATGTATAGGTGGCGAGTGGAGCGGTGCGTTTGTCCATGGCTCAGTGTTTTTGTCAGTGTGTCTGCAGTTGATCTTTGTGCACTTCGATCGGTATTTGCAAGAACAACAGATATTAAGAGTTTCAAACATGCAGTACAAAGCTTTTCCGCAGTTTTTGCTATCAGTGGAAGGATGTCACTTCCATACTGACGATGGTCATTGGTCTGGTTGTTGATGGTGCATGGCAGATTTGTTATCACTTCCCCTGTTTCTAGAAGGAACGGCCACGAAATTCCGAAAGGTTTCCGCACTGAGTTGTTCACCTAATGATCTTTTCACAACTTTTGTCAAGGTCACCCTTTTTTTTTCTTTTGTAAAAAACCATCTTTGCAGTAAAGTTGGCTCGTGGATTATAGGTTTGTCGTAACCTCACCTCACGAATGTCTCCACTTTGAACTTGCACGCTGCACTAACGCCACCCCTCTGCTCAAGTTTACTCCTTCTGCATCGATCGATCCCTCTCCCCCATCCTGACGACACAACTACTTGTTAGTCTTGTTATGCTGGCGTCTGATCAGGTTGTGGAAACAGAGGATGAACGCAATTGGTTTTCATCCTGATTCCGGTGGCAGTGCTAGCAAGGAGTAGAAGCACCAGCCTTCTGACAGGGTCTCGTCCCGGCTCAATGCCATGGCTGCTGCAGCTGGCAGACTGTTGGTCATGGACTCATGGGCTCCTTAGCTTGTGTTAGACTGTTAGTTATATACTCCTTATATGATTTACCTGGTTTATTCAGGATATGTTGTTAATAGGAGTTTACAAATTTAAGGGCTCACCGGCATATGCTAGCATGTTGTTCCACTTCCACCTGGGATGTTCCCGTCCCTCTTAAGGGTCGAACTGTCAAACTTAATGGCAGCACGGGGATAAGAGCAACTGCAACAGAGTTGGCAAAACTGAATTACTAAATTTATAATTTAACCAACCTTAAAAATAGAAATGTATGTAAAAAAAATAGAAAACTCTAACAGCCTTTCTATTATAGCAATGCTAGATAGCTAGCTACACATGCAGGTTATATTTACCATACGAAATTTCAGGAATAGCCCGCTTGTTATTTTATAAAACAAGATAGCATAACTATTGGAGTTCACTTTTTACTCTAAAAATTCTAAATATAGCATACAAAACAAGAATGTCATGTCTCTTGGAGATGCTCTAAGAGTTTACAGGGCGTACGAGAGCAACTCTAAGAGCTTAGCAATTCTTGTTGTGGATGCTATTTTAGCATTTTATGTAGCAAACAGTAGACTCCAACAAATGTGCTATTTGATTTTGTAAAATAGAAAGTTGGCTATCCTTTAATTTTCGTTGGCCATATATAGCCAGCCATGAACATTTGCTATGTGATTTTGTAAAATAGCAAATCTGTTGTTGATCTCTTCTTTTACAAAATGGCTAAACACTAAAATTTAGATGTTAATTTAACCAAGCTGTTGGAGCTGCTAATATCTGAAACTCTCAATCCCTATTCCCATACTCCAGAATCATGAAAACTCGAACTTTACCGATTTAAAATACCAATGTTTGTCGCCATGTTAAAAATCCTACCCAAAGACAACATTCGATCTTCATCAGTCAGGTAATATAAACTGAAAACGCCACAGATGCGATTAGTCGTGATTCGTCAGTTCGTCGTGACATTTGCAAACTTTGTTTTTCTACTCGTCCAAGCTTTGTCCAATGCATCAGCGAGAACATAATACGTACTAGTTGTGAAGTGCACGGACGGTCTCCATTTTTATAATAAATCTGTCTCCATCCATCCGCCGAACCCACCTCTCGAATCTATTCAGGTCCAGGGACGCGCTACCCGCCGCCCTCCCTGCACTGCACCCACGCCAACGCCAACGCCAACGCCATGCCGACGCTCGGCATCGCGCCGCTGCTGGATGCCTACTTCCGGCGCCGCTTCGCCGCGGCGGGGCTCGTCGAGGCCTCCGTGCCGCTGGACGGCGGCGCCACGACGGTCCACTGCTGGCGCTTCCCGCCGGGCGCCGCCGCCGAGGACGGCGACGCGCGCCCCGTCCTGGTGCTCCTGCACGGCTTCGGGCCCCCGGCGACGTGGCAGTGGCGGCGCCAGGTGGGCCCGCTGTCGCGCCGGTTCCGCCTCATCGTCCCGGACCTCCTCTTCTTCGGCGGCTCCTCCACCACGTCGTCGTCGTCGGCGCCATCAGGCACTGCCGGGCCCGGGCGGGTCTCCGAGGCGCGGCAGGCGGAGGCGGTGGCGAAGCTCGTGGCGGCCGTGGTGGGGCCGGCGCGCGTGTCCGTGGCCGGCACCAGCTACGGCGGCTTCGTGGCGTACCACGTGGCGCGGCTGCTGGGCCCCGCCGCGGTGGAGCGGGTGGTGATCGCCAGCTCCGACCTGCTCAAGGCCGACGCCGACGACCGCGCCCTGCTCCGCCGCGGCGGCGCCGATCGCGTCGAGGACGTCATGCTGCCGCGATCCCCGGAGCGGATGCGCCGCCTGCTGCAGCTCGCCTACCACCGCCCGCGCCGCTTCACGCCGGCGTTCGTGCTCCGCGACCTCATCCAGGTAACAGCGAACTCCTCGATCTGTGCATGCCTGCCTGAACTCCTACACTTCTACGATCGACTCAAAAAGCAGTAGATAGAAGATGCAATCGTGCTTTCCGATCAAGCATATATCTCGATCATTCGCGTGCTCGTCGTTTCGCGTTGGGATCGAGTCCGTCCTTGGGCCATCTGGCTTGCCGCTCGGTTGCATCGCATCGGAGTGTCGCATTCATGCATGGCCAGATGGCCTGGCATCCACCACGTACGTGGCCTGGCGATGACGGGGCCTTGGATCTGAATTCTTTTTTCTGACGCAAGGTCCTCGGCTCCTCTCGCCTCCCGGTCCCGGGTGTTGGGGTTTCCCAACTGCCGCGCTCAATGGCCATCAACTCCGGCCTGCTTCCGTTGGTTTCCCAACCGTTTCTCCGGCCGTGCCGCTCTTCCAACCAATCAGTCCTGGATGGATGCCCGGTCTAGACAACCCCAGATCCTTCTAGAACTACTAGTAGCACTGTAGCAGTACAGGTCAGTGACCAGTACAAGCGTGTCGTCGCATGCCTGCCTGCCTACCTGCATTCCAACAAACGACGACAGGCATCGCGGTCATCTTTTCCCCTCGACCTCAGAGCGTCTAGACGTCCGTTCAGTAGGACTTCCTTCAGTTTGTGACGTTGACGGCTAACTAGTTAACTAGTGTTGGGCGACTGGGCATTGGCTGGCTGCCATATTCTGGTATGCTACCCCGTCGTAATTTCTTTGCAAGAACAGTCACTGCACATGTTCAGTATCAGTCTTGAAAAGACCAGCAGGTTGCTGGCATTGTACAACAGCGGGTCCTGGATTAATAAGTGTAGGCGGCCTTCCTTTGTTGACGTTGACGGGTAACTAGTGCTGGGCGAGTGAGCAGACACAAGTACACAAACATTGTATCGGCTGCCATATTTTGGCATGCTATGCTACCGCGTCATAATTTCTTTGCAAGAACAGCCACCACAATGTTCAGTATCAGTCAGGTGCTGGCATTGTACAAAAGGCAACAGCGGGGCTCTGGATTCAGTTGAAATTTGGAACCTGACCCTGAGAGTAGTCAACGGCAACAACGGAAGGCCTACTCAAACAAGTACTGAACTACAGTTTTATATCTGTGATGAATTACATAAAAATTACCTGGTTCTGGAGAGTGAAATACGACGTTACAAAGTAGTCCGTTAGTCGACATCAATTACCTCTGTGGTCTCAGCATGATTGCATGAAAACGACCTCTAGATTTGAGTAACAGTAAGACTCTGCTGCAGTATCTGTACAGCGACAAAGTAGAAGAGAAGAAGGAGCTAATCAAGGGGATAACACTGGGTAACAAAGACAAATTCCAGCTTACACCTCTCCCCCAGGTACTTCCTAGATACGTACTGTAACTACAGCAATGCATTACCATGCCATATCTGGTCTTCTTACACGCAACATCTGTCCCATCTTTCAGGAAGTCCTTGTGTTATGGGGAGAGCATGATCAGATATTCCCTGTCGAGAAGGCGTTTGAAGTGGCAAGGTCAGTACATGCTGATCTCATATGCAGTACAATTTGATTTCACGCGTGGCATTTAAAACTTACGGAAGGTAAATGCAAATGCAGGAAACTTGGAGCAAATGCTAGGCTGGAGGTCCTCAAGGACACCGGCCACATGCCTCAGGAAGAGGATCCAAAGCGGTTCAACGAGGCAATCATGAACTTCTTGCTTCCAGCTCTGAAGTCCTCTTTGTAACGAGATGTGAATACTATTCAGGCCCAAGGATCGCCGGAGAGTTCATAATTTATGACGCATTCTGCATGATTACTGCAGTTCTTTGTTGCTTTGGTATTACCTCTAAGATTGATGAAACAGGAAAGTATGTTATGGAAATTGCTTATTTATCTGTCAACATGTTTCTTCCCATGGAATGCTTGCATGTGTCATTTCTTATGTTATTTAGCATGTTCCTGTCTGTGTTGTGATACCCGGAGGGTGAACGATTCGTGGGATCAAATCAGTGTATATTGTGGGTCATTCCTTTACGCTATCTAGCCCGTCATGTTGTGATATTGGGTACACTTCAAATAAGATAATTTTTAGGTAACATGTGGGCCTTCACTCCTAGGGTAGCCCAATAATACTTTTGTGATTATTAGGGAATTTCTACAACATATACCCTAATATATCCTAGTCCCCCACAATACAATACTCACTGGCGTGTAGGTCGCGCTGTAGTAGGAGAAAAGGTAACCTCCATGCTACTGGGGGAGATATAACCCTCTTTTTTATATAAGGGGAGACGAGAGACGATATTGGTGGTTAAAAAAAAAAGAAAAGAAGTGGTTTGAGGAACTACCAAAGTAGGAAAAAGAACAGTTAACTCCACTATAAGAGTTTCATGGGGATAAGGGGAGATGTTGGGTATCTCTGGAGATATACTCTAATAATCTATCACGTTACCTTTGTGATTGGTTTCTTTGGTGATAGGGAGCCGGGATGGAGACCCGGTATAGGACGGTGAGATACATGCCTAAATCGTGCACTCAGCTGTGTTTGGTTATCTTTGGTTTTAGTCTAGTACGAGATGAGATCTTATTTCGTTGTATGTATGGATGAGATTTTTAAGTGTATGACACATGGACCTTTGTACCGTGGGTGCATCGCTCTGTCCTGTATCGCGTGGGAAGTGAAAATTGAGAAGACGAAGCTATGGAGGACGGTGGGGTGGAGCTGAATGAGACAGAGCAAGGAAAAGGTGCGAGGCAGGCATCCAATGACGGCCAAGTGGCCTATGGCAGTATTTGTGTGGTCCTTTCTCCGGGACAGCCTTGGTTGGAGCAAGTCACCAACCTGTTGTAGAGAGTTTTTTTGTTGAGTTTGCACAGGATATTCGAGATGTTAAAAGAAAAATCGATCTATTCATTTGTGCAGGTGCTTTGTGGACAATATGGAAGACACGTAATGACATAGTCTTCAACAAGAAGATGGTGAGCTCCCCGAAGGCAATCATCTTCAAGATGTTGACGATCACGAAGACATGGAAGCAGCTCCTCAAACCGTCGATGAAGGACAAGACTGAAGATGTCATCGCACTCTTAACGACTCGCGCTGTGTAATTTTGAGTTTCTGCTGGTCCGTAGCTATATCTTTTGAGTTGGTGCCGGTACTGTGAACCTATGGTAGATGTAAGCAGGTTTTGGTGTTTTGGGTAATCTCTTTGGTTGAGTTGTCATCTTTACCTTTAGGGATCTGACAGTGTTTTTCAGTTAGTTGAACTCTTATTGTAAACTGGTAACCCCAGTTGGATCTTGGGCTTTCGTTAAGTTTTCAATAAAGCCGGAGGAATGCCTTTCATTAAAAAAAATGACGGCCAAGTGCTCCGAGCGGTGCTGGAACAGGCTTAGAATGGTCTCCTGCGTGCAACCAATCACCCCCTTACTTCTTCAAATAATAGCACGAATCTTAGTTAGTCCGGCTAGAAGCTTTTCCTTTTCAACTTCATCTCATTCTATTCTCTATCCGGGATTGTTCCCCAATACTTTTAGGCTTTTTCAGCAATAGAACATGTGTGTTGCCAAAGCTTTGTAATTGTGCAGATGGTACACAAGTAGTACAAAACTAGGTGTAGTGTAGGCATATGCATGTGCTTATGATGATTTATGAATATGGCCATCTTACTCTATTACTAATTGGAGGCCTTAACGAAGCCTCGACGTTAATTCCCACCGAAAGCACCAGAAAAAAATAAATCAAAGAAATTCTCACAATAATTAGAAAGATCTGGCCATTAGTTCTATCTCCGTTGATATTTATAATCGTTGGATTTGTTTAGTTTTCTAAAAATTACCCACCTTTACCATTATAAAATACATTAAAGTAACCTCCTCTATTTATATCCTAATTATTACCCACCTCTGCCATTGTAAAATATAACATACTCCTAATGAGAACTTACCTCTCACGCTCACGCATATTATAGCATATATCTTCTAATTGATAAAGAAAAATATAAAGTATATTTTTTTTGACAACGACATAAATTATATAGAGAAAATTATTTCCTCGGCCCTGAAAAAAGTTTCACTTAGTTTCTTGGCCCGGTTTTCATCGAACTTTATTATTTGGCCCTAAAACCAAATTTGCTTATTTTCTTGGACCTTTCGTCCACTTTGAAAGATCATAACTCTTCGATACGACATCGGATAAAGATGATTTTTATACGAAAATTGTAGATCTCGATGAGATCTACAACTTTATAGTTTTAAGTTTTTTTTTATTTGAGGAAGTTCAGATGTCTAAAAACATTAATATAATATATTGATGTTTTTGGGCATTTGAACTTCCTCAAATGAAAAACTCGAAACTATAAAATTATAGATATCGTCGAGACCTACAATTTTCATATAAAAATCATCTTCATCCGATGTCATATCGAGAGTTATGATCCTTCAAAGTGGACGGAAGGGTCAAGAAAATAAACAAATTTCGTTTTAGGGCCAAATAATAAAATTCGATGAAAACATGGCTAAGAAACTAAGTTGAACTTTTTTGAGGGTCGAGAAAATAATTTCCCCAATTATATATTGTCGTCGACCTATCGTATATGTCTCGTGTGGTATTAGCCATGCCCTGCCGCCACCGCCACCGCCACCGCCAGCCACCAGCAATATAGCCACGGAGCTTCAATCTATTAGGGAAAGTAAATCGACCTTTCAATCTTGCAGCCTGATACGTTCACTTCTTGCTGAGGCTTTTCTCTCGATCACGCCTTGCCGGTACTTGGCAGCTCCTGTGCCCTGCGGTGGATAGGCTGCGAGCTTCTTTGGAATAGTAGTTGTTCTTTTGATTGGCAAATCAATCTCCTATTTAAGGTTGGGCGCACAAGTTTCGTGAAATACTAGGAGCAGCCGAGATCGAGATGACATGGCAAGCCGAATTATCATGATCTGGATTAGCTGGTGATGGACATTATATTCTACAACTAAACCTGACATCTGTACTATGTCAATGTACGAGTGGAGCTGCACGTATGATGCTACTCTTGCTTCATCTATGTTGATCTTGCTCACTCGTACTCTGCAGCTCTTGCTGCAGGTACGCTGCTCTTGCAGCAGGCACGAGCTTTGGGGGATGACGCGAGAGATTACCCTGTCACCATAGAGCGCAGCGCTCTGATTAATACTTGGCGCGCTCGTCGTGTCAGCCACTCCTTTTTTATTCCCGATGAGTTACTAAATTTTAATGCGTAATAAGTGCATCAACTTATGTGATATTAAAGGAGTGGCGCGCTGGTCGTGGATAATATTTCTTTTTTTTTTATTGCTAGTGAGTCACTCATGGCAACAACTTGGAGTTATTTCCAATGCCATGCATGATTAATTGTCTTGAATTTAGCGCCATTGAAGGAGTTATGCGGCGTGGACAGTGCTGCCTTTTTTATTACCTGTCACCGGATGATAATACTCTTACTTTTTCTTACCACAGTATCGTTTGAGTCTTAGAAATAATTCTGCTCAGTCATAAAGGGAGTAAAATAATTTGTGCTATTCACCGAGGCGGCTGTTCGTTGGACAAAAAAATTATTACTAAGACTTTTACTCCATGAGCAGTACGGACTCCAAGTAATTTTTTTTAGTACTGATAGTGTCATTTTGGTCTATAAATAATTCAAACATAGACCCACAAGTATCATTTGGTCTATAAATAATTCGATACAAACCTGTATGAGCCTTCGGGATCGATAAACAATTCATTTGGATCTATAAACATTTCATTTGGTTCTATAAATAAGATGAGCACTTTTTAATATTAAATATTATTTTTATTGCTAAAAGTATCATATTGCTAGTAAAATTACTACCACGGGTCCTTCAAGCGGTAACTTTCGAAACACTATCTGAGCAACGGTATGTATTGGTATCATCATGGTCTTTTTTATTGCTAGAAGTATTATATTGCTAGTAAAATTACTACTTCAGGCCCATAAACGGTATTGCCAGTAAAATCACATTGCCATAACAATTTACCACCTATAGGGTCAGGAAGTAGTTATTTTATTAGCGATATGATCATGCCAGTTCTTTAGAAAAATATTATGAATGGAGAGCGGGCATCCCTTTGATTAGCTAAGTTAGCAGTTATTTTATTACCAATATGATCGTACTAGTAACAAAAATAAGCGAATAGGAAACACAAATTTTCCTATCCGAACCAACCGCGTGTCTGGTCTTATAACTACTGACCTTGCGAGCGGTAAAATCACTTGTGCAAACCGATGGCGTATCCGGCAAATTTACCACTCACACATCAAACGGTAGTTTTTTTTTCCCTAGCAACTAGACATACAAGTAATAAAAAAATTATCAATCAATTAATTAGTACTAGTCATCTAGCGTAGCGGCGGCACCTTCTTTGAACAAACAGGAAAAAAAATCATCAATCAATTAGTACTAGTAGCCCTTGACTCTTCAAGGACTTGTGAACATGAACAGCGTGAGGGGCCGCCATCGCCGGATGAACAGTGTGAGGGGCCACGGTTGCATCTGCTCCACGAGATCTGGCACCCTGTTGGGTGGCTGCCATGCTGCTCCACGAGGTCCATCCCCACGGCAGGCCGGCCATAGAGGAGTGCGCTATTGGGGAGAAGTGCATGCGCGATTGGGGAAGGAAGCGCCACCATCAGAGGAGGCACATCAAGATCTGCCATGGAACAGAGAGGGCCACCATGCCATCACCAAGGGCGACCGAGCGAGCCGCCGGTGTGAGGGAGGGGAGGCCACGACGATAGGCCGCCGTCGAGAGTGTGGCACAGCCGCCTTCGAGACGGGGAAGGCAACCTCGAACGCCATGAGGGTGGGGCCTTGCAAGGGGCTTCACCAGGCTCGCCATCAGGGAAGTGGAGCCGCTGCCGCTGCTCTGACTCAAGGGAGGAGAGAGGAAAATGAGAGGTGACGTGCTAGGGAGGAATTTATATGATGAAACGATCTCGATTTTCACGAAGGGAAATCCACATGCTCGAATTGTAATTCAACAGATTGTTTGGGACAATCCATGAAATTACCCATATCTCAGTTGACACCAGGATCCATACAACGATAATTAAGTCCTACATAAACATTTATTACATCGCCACACTGACGGAATCAACATTCAGAGAAGCTTTAGAAGATGCGGAAACGTTTCATCCTTCACGACCAACTTGAGTGTAGCACGTGACCCTATTTCTCACCATCGTCTTCCTCGAAGTCGTACTCATTCTCGTCATCTGACAGCAAATTTATCAGTACGATTTGTACTGGCCACGGAGCCCACCTATGCAGCATTTGCTTTGTGAAAAGTGGATGCAAGGCTATACAAGCAGACCTATAGGCTGAGGTTTCCTATGCAGCTGTAATCAATGTTTAATTAGTCAAGTTTTATCTCCAGTTAACACCATCATCCCTTTTCCCATCACCACATCTCACTTACCCACACCTCGCTCTCATTCGACAGGCCCAACTCCCTCTCGGGCCTATCTCAGCGGCACACTACCACAACAGGTACACTGCCGGAAAAATATCATCCAGGGGGAGAAGAGAACACTCACTACACTAGTAGAAGCTTCACAGGAAAGGTCCATAGCCAATTGGTTGGCATATGTATCGATCGATCAACCGTACACTCTGCAGAGGTTTCACTACCCACAAGATTAGCCATCATAGGTGTTGCGCAAACACCTAGACAGAATTCCGGGTGCTTGCTTGCCTAGGTCGATGCCACCCTACCACTCAGCCCTGGGATATTCCGGATCCTACACCGTTATGCTGAGACTGGGAGACACAGTACCGGGCCCATCCAGTGGTACTGCGCATCTAGAACGGAACGGGAACCCATCGACCGTCTCCGCCCACCCTTATCACCTCTCAACTTAGCAGTAGTGGCACCGTCCTACCAAGTAGTCCAGCCGTCTCCCGCCCATCAGAAGCGAGTGAGTAGAAAAGGATTCCCATGAACCTGAAACTAGTCCGTCCTAAGTTTGACCAAGCAGGCATCTTCACTTAGGGGATACTCTCCCCGTGCCATCACAGCACCTCCGTCCACGGGCTTCAAACCACCAAGGCTATCCCACCCGGAACCTCCTCAACAACTTTACCCGCCACAGGTATCTCGCTTGGGGATGCCCAGGTTGCACCCCCGGCACGACTTGCCCCACGGGCTTGTCTCACATCCCACTTGGTCGACATCAACCCTTACCACACACCCAAGACGCACGCAGCACTCTCTCCCAGAGGTTATAATCAGTTATACACCGTCCCAATTCCACCACATAGTATATAGCAAGTAGTAAGTAGTGGAAGAGTAACAGTAAATTAAGCAGTAGCTAACCTAGCAGCGGATAGCAGGGTATAGTCTTATCAAGGCAGGGAATTCAAATATACTACCATGCAACCAATCCATACATAATCATAAAGCAATAGCAACAATGTCATTTGCAATGCGTAAATAGGATCTAAGGATTTGGTGGGACGTGGCACCTTCGTAGTCGTCTCCTAGCTCCTGAAAGTACTCGTGGTCGTCTTCCTTAGTCAGATCTTCCTCCGACTCTGAAATCGAACACGAAATAGTCGCGTCAGCGACTCCTATAGAGTATTTCAGAAAAATCCAATAAAATAAAGAGCCAAATGCACACAAAAATAGTCTTAGATTGTAGATCTCATTTTTCTGAGAATTTTGATATATGGTGCGCAATTTTTGGACATAGTAAGAATAAGTTATGAATTTTCGAAGATTATCCTATTTTCTGAAAATGGAAAATGGTCGATTAATCAGGGGCAGCTCGGGATTGGTCCACGTGGCGTGCGGGTCCAGTAGTGCGGCATGTGGCGCCTCATCAGAACATAGACCCGATGGTCGCCCACCAGGTGTTCGATGCTGGTTCCCAGAGAGTCGCCGGCGTCGGCGTAGCTCGGTGGTTGGTCGGGCGAGCTCGACGTTGGTCGGGGGGCGTCGGCGTAGCTCGGCGGTGGTCGGGCGAGCTCGACGGTGGTCGGGGGTGGTTCTCAGAAGTCGGGGGTGGTTCTCAGAGGTCGGGGGGCGTCGGCGTACCTCGGTGGAGCTCGGCGTAGCTCGGCGTAGTTCGCGGAGCTCGGCATAGTTCGGCGGTGCTCGGCATAGCTCGGCGGAGCTCGGCGGGGCTCAGCGTAGCTCGGCGGGGCTCGGCATAGCTCGGCATAGCTTGGCGTACCTCGGCGTAGATCGGCGGGGCTCGGGCAAATCGGACATTTGGGCGCCGAGGGTGCCGCTCTCCCGAGCTCTCCCGGGGAGGCTCGGGCGAATCGGAGATTTGGTGCGCCGAGGGTGCCGCTCTCCCGAGCTCTCTCGGGGAGGCTCGGGCGAATCGGAATTTTGGGCGCCGAGGGTGCTGCTCTCAGCGAGGCAATTCCTCCCCTCCGGGCCCCAATATTCGCTTCTAAGGGATCCAATTTGGCTAACAGGGTCCCTTTTGGTGCTCGGCCACGGCACAGGCGCTTCTTCGGCGAGGCGGGCTGCGGTGTGGTGGCCGGGGTTCGGTTTTGGCACGAACGGGTGTGGTTCCCTTCTATCCCACGGCATATGGTGGTTCTCCGACGAGGTGGAGGCGCACGTAGCAAAGGCGACAGACATGATTCGGGGCTCGGCTATCTAACGGCGGTGCCGAGGCAGACTTGGCGAACCTCGTCGGCCTTTCTCCGCAGCGCGAGGCGATCGGGGGTACTCGGAACGGATTTTAGGCGAGGCGGAACGTGTCGGCGGCGATCACGTTTCCCCGAGAACGCACCTCTCGGTGTTCCGAGCTATGGTGGTTCGATCTTCCGCAACTAAGCTTGTCCGAGGTGGTCGGTGAGTTGGTGGTCACGCTAGCGGGTCGCGGTATTGAGATGCTCCGGTCATCGGCGGCGATGTCGCCGCGACTGTGAGGTTCCGGCGGGGCTAAGGAGGTCTTCTAGGAGATGTATACGCCTCCAGGGTCTATGGCGATGGTATACCAACTACCAATTTTGGTTACCGAGATTCCCAAGGTGCTCGGTTGTGGCGGCAGCGTGTCGCCGACGACGGCGGAAGGCGGCAACGCGGCTACGACCATGCCTTGGTTCAATCGAATGCGGTCTTGTCAAACTGGTGAGGCCAGAGAAGCATACAACACTCTAGTGGCGAACTTTAGCCATGGCATGGCCTTCTTTTGGCGACGGCTCGCGGCGGCGCTCCGGTAAGGTCGCGGCACACGCGACCAAGGCGATTCAGGTGGTTCCGGCTTCAATCCCGCGAGGCGGGTTCGTTCGCGAGGTCTCAGTGTACCATCTTGGCTCCCTCCTACCGCGCGAGATACTCAGCTAGACCCTGAACGGACTTCGCCGCGCCAGAACGTGCCATGGCTACCACGTCTTCCCGCGAGCGCGTCGTGCTGCGCTCCTGGGCCATGGATGGTCGGTCTTTACGATTCAGGCTAGTCCGACGTGCCCGTGGAGCTAGTGGTCGTGCCGATGGGTGGCAGGACGATGCTACTGGCTCAGGTGCTCGGGAACGCCGACGAGACGGCGGCGCTCCGAACGCCCATGACTGCGGTGCCCGTCGAAGTCACTCCAGTGTATATGCGCGTCACCCGTTTGGCTTGGCAGGTCTTGTGTGTGTGTGCGCGGTGTTCCAGGGTCGGAATCAACCCATGGCCTACGCGCTCGTGAAGCCGAGCGCCATGGCTGAAAGCACGGCGAGGTTGGCAAGGTGCTCGGGTGGCTCACCGCGGTGTCGGTGAAGATAGGATGGCGATGCAGTGGCGAGTCGGAGCCGTGCAGAGCGTACGCAGTGCCGTGCCGAACCGCGACGGGGCTTCGGCTCCTCCTCCGTGTCCGGCTCGGCGTGCTCCGCGGCGACAGCGCTCCGGCAGCTCCTCCTCCTCTGCTCCGCCCTTCTCCCTCTCTCTCGGCTATGCGGTGGGGTGCGGTGGCTTGTGGAGCCGCAGCGTGGCGGCTGCGAGTGGGAATGGGCTAGGGCTCTTCGGGTGCTCCAATTTATAGGCGGCCTGGTTCTTGGAACAGCGGCGGACGGTGATGGGTATCGGTGGGTGTACGTGGAGCTCATCCGTGCGCTTGAGCTAGGGTTTCAGGGTGCACGCGGGCTCGCTTGGCGGCCAAGAAAGGAGGGGACAGGAGGGGGACAACTTCTGCGGGGCGTGGTGCTGTCGGCCGTGGGTCCAGGGTCACGCGAATTGCGTGCACTCGTCCCTGTCGTCTCTGCGAGGAAGAAGAACAGTGGGGGCGAGAGCGGCTGACAGGCGGGGCCGGGCGGTCAGCGGCTGCGGGGGAGCGGGTGCGGATGAAACGGTCGCGCGCTCGCAGTAGACGGGCCGGTTGGGCCGGTTTGGGCTGGCGTCGGGCCGGTTCTGCTCTCCTCATACTCTCTTCCTTTTCTTTTTCTTTTTCTTAAGTGTACAAATACATATATTACCCATTTTAAGTATTGAGTAAATACAAACATAAATTAGCAATAAATCCCAAATATGATGCATAAGTTATTATTCTATGTGAATGGAATTAAAATGCAAGCTATACTCCTTTATTTACCAAATTCATAATGAAACCTATATGCTTGCACAAGAAAAAATGGGTTTTCATAATAAATAAATGAAAAAATTTTAATCGGTTTGGGATTTTTAGGTTGTGTGGGTTTTTAGGGTTGTTACAGTCCTCCCCCTCATTAGGATCTCGACCCTCGAGATTCAGAGATAACGTACCCTTCGAAGAGGTAAGGAAACATAATCCGCAAGTTCGATTCTTTCTCCCACGTAGCTTCTCTTTCAGTGTGATTGCTCCACTGTAGCTTGCACATCGGAATAGTCTTGTTCCGCGTCTCCCTCGGTATCCCGTGCCAAGATCTTGATCGGATGTTTCCTTGTATTCAAGTGTGTCTTGCAGGTCTAATGCATCCGTAGGAACTTGCTCCTCGGGAAGCTTGAGACACTTTCTTAATTGCGAGACATGGAACACGGGGTGTACTCCAGATAATTCCTCCGGTAGTTCCAGCTTGTAAGCAAGCTTTCCAACCCTTTTACAGATCTTGTATGGCCCAACATATCTTGGTGCCAATTTCCCTTTTACGTGGAATCTGACAGTGCCACGAAGCGGAGATACCTTGAGGTAGACATAATCCCCAACTTTGAACTCAAGCTCTTACGTCTTCTATCTGCATAGCTCTTTTGCCTACTTTGTGCAATCCTCAAATTCTCTCTTACTTGGGCAACACCTTCTTCTGCTTCCACAATCTTAGCAGGACCGAAGAATGTCCTTTCACCTGGTTCTGACCACATTAGCGGGTTCTGCACGGTCTTCCATACAACGCTTCAAATGGAGACATCTTAATGCTTGTCTGATAACTGTTGTTGTATGAGAACTCGGCGTGGGGTAGACAGCTCTCCCATCCTTCCTTGTACCACAATACGCAAGCACGTAACATGTCCTCGAGAATCTGGTTCACTCTTTCTGTTTGCCCGTCTGTTTGCGGGTGGTATGCTGTGCTGTAGTCGAGCTTGGTCCCGATGGACTTGTGCAAGGATTTCCAGAACTGTGATACGAACTATGAGCCTCGGTCAGATATAATACTCAGAGGCGCCCCATGTAACTTCAAAATGTTTGATACGTACAGATCTACTAGCTTTTCAACTCTATACTTCCTTTTGACCGGTATAAAATGTGCGACTTTGGTCAGACGGTCCACTATTACCCATATAGAATCATACCCATGCTCGGATCGGGGCAGTCCCAATATGAAGTCCATGGATATGCACTCCCATTTCCATTCTGGTATCTCAACTGGTTGTAGCAACCCTGCTGGTCTCTGATGCTCGGCCTTGATTCTATTGCATGTATCACATCGGGCTACATGCCCTGCAATGTCTGTCTTCATATTCTCCCACCAGAAGTGCTTCCTTAGATCATGGTACATCTTGGCTGACCCTGGGTGAATGCAATATTTGGAGTCATGCCCTTCTGACAGAATCTCTTCTCGTA